>JAFEMH010008196.1:47500-57929 GCA_022495995.1 Adenophora triphylla var. japonica | reverse complement strand
AGCATTTCTTTGTGCCTACATCAAATAAGGCATTCACACAAAAGGGGACCCGTTCCTCGCCTTTTCAAAAATAAATACGCCACTTGCAAGTGTACATTACGAGTCATTTCTTCCACAAAAGCAGGTCGGAACTACGCGGGCCACGAGCCTCTCGGTCCAGGGTCTTTGAACGTGGCGGCAGCTCATCGTCTTGGTTCGATCCCAGGAATACACAAAATTCCAAAAATTGACGCCACAGAGGCTCGGGAAAGAAGCAAGCAAGAGATTTTGCGTGCCTCAAACGACAAAGCTTTAAAAAGTAAATCACAAAATCATCCACCGGCTTAAAACACTTTTTGATTGAGGTTCAAGCACGGCCTTCCTACTCTCGAGCTTCCACATGACATGCTTAAAGACTGACTTAAAACATTTAACAATCAATGTCCTAATGCACGTTAGCGAAAATGTGAATGGATACTTAGTGTTTTGGGAAGGGTCATTCCACGCTTTGCTTTCGCGATTGGCCGCTTCATCACTTCTTTCCTCTTTCTTTCCACTCGGTGCCCAAGCTGAGGTCTTCTTTCAATTCCACGTGAAGTCGAAGATTACATGTCTCCCTCATTCAGGAGACTCGGGAGTCCTCCTAGTCGTGTCAAACGAACACAGTACGCTTCTCGCAGCATCGTTCTCACCCGTGTCACCTCGGCTCGGATCTCCTCCCTACGAGTCCGCAACGAGGTGGGACCCTCTCCCGCCGCCCGTCACGACCCGGCTTCCGAGTCTGGCAGTAGTCAAACAAAGCTGCATGTCTCCAGTATGACATCCGAGGGTTAGTACCAAGCTACTGCACTCCTAAGTGCTATAGATGACGACAGACAATCTTGCCCCGAATTGCTTCACGCCTGCTCCCCAAAAACCGAGCTTGGAGCTCCGCACTAGGATATCTTACTCATACCGACAACCAGGGTACTCGATGGTCGAGACAAAGCATTGACCTTCCTAGGCATCTCCAAGTGAAAAGCACACCTCCTGCGGGGAGGGAAAGCGGAATACTTCGTACCCTCTCAGAGAAAATACATAAAAGCATCAGGGATGCCGTCATCGCGGAAAGCAAGCTACCTCAGCGTTATAGGCAATGTCATCCCGGCCAGCCGAGGCTCCACGCCTCAGTCCCGACGACGAGAAACAAGCGACGGAACACGAGAAGAGAGGACGAGGCCAAACATGGAACTCGACAACACTCAAGGAACCTTCTGACGGAGCTCCTCCCTAGTTTCAATCCCCCAAAGGAAACTCCGCAGCAGAATCGACAAAGGCGTGCCAAGATATTGCTATCCAATCTCTCCCAGCGGAGCTGATCCGTGTCCAAGACGAGGTCACCGAGCAAATGTCAGCGCGGACAAAGAAGACGCCGGAGACTCGAGGCGTGGCTTGAAGCCTCTCTCGCAACCATAATGCAAGCAAAGCGGGGGCTTCCCCCGCATGAATCGGTCCCTCGTCACTGCACGATCTACAGTGGAAGATTTCAGACCAAAGGAAGCGATATCCTCGTCCGCAAGACAATGGCTGCCACATCAACGAGCACCGTCACATATCCCGAGGTAGCTAACCCCAGAAAGAGTGGCTATCTAAGCCTGAAGCGAACGCGTCCCGGGAAGCATCACTTCCCGCCGCTCATGAAGCTGTCAAAGCTGCTGCCCACTTGCTCGGAAAACTTACACGAAAGTGCCTCGGCCTCCATTAACCACAAATGCATTCCCGGCTCATGCGACATTACAAAAATAATAATAAGCTAGCAACAATTCCTAGGTCAATCTCAGGGAATCACAAATACGTCATTACATCTTAAATAAAATACTTTCTTTGTAAAAATACAAGTGTTTTATTACGGTGTACAAAATGTCTGTTGCTCTACAAAAAACAATGGAAAGAGGAAAAGCAAAAGAGCCCTAATCCGATTCATCATCATCCTCCTCCACAAACGAGAAATTCGGCATCTCGGCGCCTCAGCCCACATCATCGTCCTCGGTGAACCCGGCACCTTCCTCAACCGGGATAATCCAAGAAGTCCACGGGAATAAGAACGAAGAAGGAAAAGAAGATGAGCCGTCCCTCCTCTCCTTGTCCGGCTCCTCGAGGCGTCCCACGTCCTCGCCAAGTTCGAGACAAAGCTGCCATCTCGCCCTCACCGCAAGTTCGAGACAGGCGCCATCTCGCCCTCACCGCAAGTTCGAGACGGCAGGCGCCGTCTCGCCCCTCACGCAAGTTCGGACAGAGGCGCTACCTCGCGCTACCTCGGGACCGGGGTTCCGCCTCGCCCTCGCACTTGAAGTTCGGAACGGGCGCTAATCTCACCAAGTTCGGACGGAGGTTCCATCTCGCCCTCACTCGCAAGTTCGAGACGGGCGTACCTCGCCCTCACTTAGCAAGTTCGGCATGCAGGCTCCATCTCGCCCTCCCCAAGCAAGTTTCCCGCATGTGCAGCGCTTACCTCCGCTCTCACCAAGTTCGCACTGCAGGTTCCACACTCGCCTCACCGCAGTTCGAGAGACTGCAGAGCGCTACCTCGCCCTCGCCAAGTTCGAGACAGAGGTTCCACCTCGCCCTCCGCAAGTTCGAACGGGCGCCACCTCGCCCTCACCAAGTTCGAGACGGAGGCTCCATCTCGCCCTCACCGCAAGTTCGAGACGGGCGCTGCCTCGCCTCACCAAGTTCGACAGGCTCCATCTCGCCCTCACCGCAAGTTCGAGACAGAGGCGCTACCTCGCCCAAGTTCGACGAGGTTCCACCTCGCCTCCTCATCCTTTCGCGTCCTTAGGTCAAAACTTCGATAGCGCCGGCGCATCCGCGACATTTCGGCAACTTCGGTCGGGCGCCACACGTCCTCAACATTTCAACAACTCGATCGAGGCGCCCAGTGCCCTCTAACACTTCAAGGCAATTCGGCCCAGACGCCGCATGTCCTCTTCATCTCGGTCAGAGGTGCCCCAGCATCCTCGACAATTCAACTTCCTCCTGTGCAAGGTGCCTCCTCCTGCGGGTAAACACGGCAAAGGTATGTCAATAAACTTCAAAGCGCAAGACATACGCGGCGTAATAAATGCTACATAAAAGAAGAATCCCGGCCACGGCATGATGCCTTTCCAAAAATTCCCACAAACAAAGTTCCATATAGGATCCACAAAATGCCCGTCAAACTTCGACTTAGGTCCGTACGCGCTTAGAATAGTCTCGACTTAGGTCATATTCTGAACTAGAGTCCCAAGCTTAGGGTCATATTCTGAACTAGGTCCCAACTTAGGTCATACTTCCCGAACTAGGTCCCAACTTAGGTCATACTCTGAACTAGGTCCCAACTTAGGTCATATTCTGAACTAGGTCCCAACTTAGGTCATATTCACGAACTAGGTCCCAACTTAGGGTCATATTCTCGAACTAGGTCCCAACTTAGGTCATATTCTGAACTAGGTCCCAAGCTTAGGTCATACTCACGAACTAGGTCCCAACTTAGGTCATACTCCCGAACTAGGTCCCAACTTAGGTCATATTCTGAACTAGGTCCCAACTTAGGGTCATATTCTGAACTAGGTCCCGACTTAGGGTCATATTCTCGAACTAGGTCACAACTTAGGTTCGTACTCCCGAACTAAGCTTCAACTCGGGACATCGCCACGTCCAGCTCGCCACTGAAACCTCGCTACTTCGCACCACAGCGGCCGGAAGGCTTTAAACCACTCGGTCGAGTCAGGAAGACCAGTATAAGCCTCCCAAATCAAGCTATCTCCAGGCCGGGAAGGCTTTAAAACGCTCGATTAGGAAGCGTATAAATCGGCCAAACTACTATCCCCGGCCGGAAGGCTTTAAACCACTCGGTCAGGAGGCGTATAAATCAGCTAAACTACTATCCCCGGCCCGGAAGGCTCTAAAGCCACTCGGTCAGGAAGACCGTATAAATCTCCCAAATCACTATCGCCGGCCCTAAGGCCTTAAACCACCCGATTAGGAAAATCGTAAAATTTCCATCCCAAGATACCACCACGTCCTCACAATTGACCTCGGCGGTCACCACATATCAGACATCACCCCGATCCCTTATCACCGACCTCGGCGGTCACACAACACTTTAGGGCACCACCACGCTCACATACACTCACAATTTCACGACCTCCGAACTACGACTGTGCTTGATTCCCGCCGTGGATACGTAGGAATCCTATCACAGGGTCCCCGGCCATCGACTATCACGGTCCACTCGGGGGCCACCACGCTCCTTATCACCGACCTCGGCGGTCACACAACACTTCGTGGCACCACCACGCCCGCACTCACAAACACTCACTCCCACACGCCGAACTACGATCGAGGCTTGATTCCCGCTAGGGATACGTAGGAATCCTATCACTTGGGTCCACCCAACCGACCTAAAACTGGTCACATAACAGGGACACCGCTGTCAGCTCGCCCTTGTGCACTGACTCCACTACGCTTCTGCTCCCAAAGGCGCGATCCGAGATCGGGACCACTTATCTTATCGACGACCCCACTTCTTTCATAAGTGACGTCGCGAGGGGGCTTCCTTGTAAGTACCCCATTCTAATACGGGATCGCTCTCCCGTCAAAGGCCATACGACAAAACCAGAGGCAAACTTCCTGAGGTCATAACTCCTTCATACGAACTCCGATTGAGACGTGCCATATATGGTTGGAAAGCTCTCGACGAGAGCTAGCTTGCCATCACATTCACAAGAGCATGGAAAGTCCGTACGGACCTTCTTTGCATGCCAAAAGGTCCGTACGGACCTCTTTGCACCAGGCATAATCATTACGAAAATCCCTTTAAAGTCCACGAGATTCCCTCAAATCCTGGAAATCCATCATTACCTAAGAGGTCCGTACGGACCTCTTTGCGCTTTTCCACTACTATAAATAGAGGGCTTCCCTCCTCATTTTTTCACACCTCCCACTTCTCTCTTCCTCCCTAAGCCTTCTCGGCTCCCCTTCTAAGACCTTTCGAGGCATTCCCCCCTTCGGATCCTTCCGAGGCCTTCCGAGCCCCTCGAGGTGCTCCGAAGCCTCTCCGAGCGCTCCCGAGACGCTCCCGCTGCCCCGAGGCACTCGAGGTACTCGAGGCCCCTCGTGGTACTCCGAGGCCTTGCACGGTCTTTCCCACGGTGTCCGACTCTTTTCAGAGTCAAACCCAGGTGATCCCAAACCTTGCTTAGAACCTGCAGAATCAACCAACGATTCAGCACGGCCAGAACCTTCGCCCAGGCGATCCAGACGATCCCACGCACGCTTAGAACCTTCGCCAAACGTAGCTTACGGTTTCAACTTCACGCTGAAACGTGCTCAGCGGACAACCAGGCATCCTGAGCAATCCAGGAGCTACTCCGACCTCAGAGCACTATTCCCCGCGGAAGATGCAGACCACGAACCAACACTGGTAAGGCTTCCTTCCTATTCTATTTCAATACATTTCAATACAATGTAGACATCCGATACAGCATGCATTTTTAAAAGCACACACACACACAACTTTTTAAAGGATATTAGGGGTATCCGAAAGACTCGTTTTTACGAGGCGACTCGGGTGAGCTCTAATATTCTAATATTCTCTTCCCGAGGAGTCATCTGACCTCCGAACTCAAAATCTCATCACACAAAAACAGCTTTAAAATTTATCTTTAAACCGATGCCCTTTTTCAATGTTTTGGGCTTAATAAAAGCGGCGTGGCGACTCTACAAAATGCGAAAGCAAAACGGCGAGACACCTCCAACACGCAACGCTAAAAGCGGAATAAGCCGAGATGTCTTAGGGCGCGATTGTGCTGCCTCTCGGATCCGGGCGACTTCCCGAACAGCGACGAATGCGAGATGCCGGGGCTCCGCGCGCGAGCCGGATCCCGGGTAATTTCAACCTCGCCCTCGCCAAGTTCAGACAGAGGCTCCATCTCGCCCTCACCGCAAGTTCAGACAGAGGCGCTACCTCGCCCTCGCCAAGTTCAGACAAAGGCTCCATCTCGCCCTCACCGCAAGTTCGCACAGGCGCCATCTCGCCCTCACCGCAAGTTCGCAGCAGGGCGCCATCTCGCCCTCACCGCAAGTTCGCATTGCAGGCGCCACCTCATCCTCACCAAGTTCGACATGAGGTTCCACCTCGCCCTCACCGCAAGCTGCATGAGGAGCGCTACCTCGCCCTCACCAAGTTCGACAGAGGCTCCATCTCGCCCTCCCCGCAAGTTCGAACTGCAGGCGCTACCTCGCCCTCACCAAGTTCGACAGAGGCTCCATCTCGCCCCTCCCCGCAAGTTCCGACAGAGGCGCTACCTCGCCTCACCAAGTTCAGACAGAGGTTCCACCTCGCCCTCACCGCAAGTTCGGGACAGAGGCGCTACCTCGCCCTCACCAAGTTCGACAGAGGCTCCATCTCGCCCTCACCGCAAGTTCGCACAGAGGCGCTACCTCGCTCTCACCAAGTTCGTGCAGAGGTTCCACCTCGCCCTCACCGCAAGTTCGAACAAAGGCTCCGTCGCGTCCTCATCCTTTTCACCGACTTCCAAAAACGCCGCGCATCCGCAGCATTTCAAAGAACTCTCTTGCCAGTGGGCGCCACACGTCCTCAACATTTCAACAACTCGATCAGAGGCGCCACGCCTCTAACACTTCAAAGAATTCACCTAAAGACGCCACCATGTCCTCTTCATCTCTGGCCAGAGGTGCCCCACATCCTCAACAATTCAACTTCCTCACAAAGGTGCCTCCTCCCGCAGTAAACACAAAGAAAGGTATGTCAATAAACTTCAAACGCAAGACATAAATTGTAATAAATGCTACATAAAAGAAGAATCTCAAAGACGGCATGATGCCTTTCCAAAATTCCCACAAACAAAGTTCCATATAGATCCACAAAATGCCCATCAAACTCAACTTAGGTCCGTACGCCTTAAATAGTCTCAACTTAGGTCATATTCTCGAACTAGGTCCCAACTTAGGTCATATTCCCGAACTAGGTCCCAACTTAGGGTCATACTCTTGAACTAAGTCTCTCAGTCATACTCCCGAACAAGGTCCCAACTTAGGTCATATTCCCGAACTAGGTCCCAACTTAGTGGTCATATTCTCGAACTAGGTCCCAACTTAGGGTCATACTTCAACTAAGTCTCTTAGGTCATACTCCCGAACAAGGTCCCAACTTAGGTCATATTCTCGAACTAGGTCCCAACTTAGGGTCATATTCGAACTAGGTCCCAATCTTAGGGTCATACTCTTGAACTAAGTCTCCCTTAGGTCATACTCCTGAACAAGGTCCCAACTTAGGGTCATATTCCTGAACTAGGTCCCAACTTAGGGTCATACTCTTGAACTAAGTCTCCCTTAGGTCATACTCCTGAACAAGGTCCCAACTTAGGTCATATTCCTGAACTAGGTCCCAACTTAGGTCATACTCCCGAACTAGGTCCCAACTTAGGTCATACTCCCGAACTAGGTCCCAACTTAGGTCATATTCCCGAATCTAGGTCCCAACTTAGGGTCATATTCCCGAACTAGGTCCCAACTTAGGGTCATATTCCCGAACTAGGTCCCAACTTAGGTCATATTCCCGAACTAGGTCCCAACTTAGGTCATACTCCCGAACTAGGTCCCAACTTAGGGTCATATTCCTGAACTAGGTCCCAACTTAGGGTCATATTCCCGAACTAGGTCCCAACTTAGGGTCATACTCCCGAACTAGGTCCCAACTTAGGACATACTCCCGAACTAGGTCCCAACTTAGGTCATATTCCCGAACTAGGTCCCAACTTAGGTCATATTCCCGAACTAGGTCCCAACTTAGGGTCATATTCCCGAACTAGGTCACAACTTAGGTTCATACTTCCGAACTAAGCTTCAACTCAGACATCACCACGTCCACTCACCACAAACCTCACTCACTTCACCACAAAAAAACCAAGGCTTTAAACCACTCGGTCCCGAAGACCGTATAAACCTCCCCCATCACTATCTCCACCCAAGGCTTTAAACCACTCGGCCGGAGACCGTATAAATCACCAAACTACTATCCTCAAATGGAAGGCTCTAAACCACTCGGTCCGAAGACCGTATAAATCTCCCAAATCACTATCGCGCCCTAAGGCCTTAAACCACCCGATTAGGAAAATCGTAAAATTTCCATCCCAGATACCACCACGTCCTCACAATTGACCTCGGCGGTCACCACATATCAGACATCACCCCGTCTCTTATCGACTGGCCTCGGCGGTCACACACAACACTTCAGTGGCACCACCACGCCCGCACTCACAAACACTCACCCCACACACGAACTACGATCGTGCTTGATTCCCGCTAGGGATACGTAGGAATCCTATCACAGGGTCCACCTAATCGACCTAAACGGTCACATAACAGACACCGCCACGTCCTCACGCACCGACCTACACGGTCACTTCCTCTCCCAAAGCACGCGATCCGCATCAGGACCCTTATCTTATCGACGACCCCACTTCTTTCATAAGTGACGCCGCCGAGGGGCTTCGTAAGTACCCCAATCTGGATCGCTCTCCATCCCAAAGATACGACAAAACCAGAGGCAAACTTCCGGAGGTCATAACTCCTTCATACGAACTCCGATTGAGACGTGCCATATATGGTTGGAAAGCTCTCGACGAGAGCTAGCTTGCCATCACATTCACAAGAGCATGGAAAGTCCGTACGGACCTCTTTTGCATGCCAAAAGGTCCGTACGGACCTCTTTGCACTGCATATAATCATTACGAAAATCCCCTTAAAGTCCACGAGATTCCTCAAATCCCGGAAATCCATCATTACCTAAGAGGTCCGTACGACCTCTTTGCGCTTTTCCACTACTATAAATAGAGGGCTTCCCTCCTCATTTTTTCACACCTCCCACTTCTCTCTTCCTCCCTAAGCCTTGGCTCCCCTTCTAAGACCTTTCGAGGCATTCCCGCCCTTCGGATCCTTCCGAGGCCTTCCGAGCCCCTCGAGGTGCTCCGAAGCCTCTCCGAGCGCTCCCGAGACGCTCCCGCGCTGCCCCGAGGCACTCTCGAGGTACTCCGAGGCCCTCGTGGTACTCCGAGGCCTCGCCCGGTCTTTCCCACGCGTGTCCCGCTCTTTCCGAGTCAAACCGGTGATCCCAAACCTTGCCGAACCTCTGCCCGAATCCAACCAACGATTCCAACGCACGCCGAACCTCTGCCCGACTGATCCCGACGATCCCCACGCACGCCGAACCTCTGCCCAAACGTAGCCTACGGTTTCAACTCACGCCGAAACTCTGTCCGCGGACAACCGGCATCCCTGAAGCAATCCTAACGCTACTCCGACCTCAAACACTATTCCCTGCGGAGAAGACAGACACGAACCAACATTGGTAAGGCTTCCTTCCTATTCTATTTCAATACATTTCAATACAATGTAGACATCCGATACAGCATGCATTTTTAAAAGCACACACACACACAACTTTTTAAAGGATATTAGGGGTATCCGAAAGACTCGTTTTTACGAGGCGACTTAGTGAGCTCTAATATTCTAATATTCTCTTCCCGAGGAGTCATCTCGACCTCCGAACTCAAAATCTCATCACACAAAAACAGCTTTAAAATTTATCTTTAAACCGATGCCCTTTTTCAATGTTTTGGGCTTAATAAAAACGGCGTGGCGACTCTACAAAATGCGAAAGCAAAACGGCGAGACACCTCCAACACGCAACGCTAAAACGGAATAAGCCGGATGCCGGGGGCGCGGTGTGCGCCTCTCGGATCGGGCGACTTCCCGAACAGCGACGAATGCGAGATGCTGGGGCTCACATGTGAGCCGGATCCGGGTAATTTGATGCATCTTGCACATCAATCTTGTCTCGAGAAGCGAATACCTTTAGCGATTCCATCCTTCTCCGCATTCCATTCGGCAAACTTCAGTATTCGGTATTATCATAATTCTCTCGACCCTTCACCAATATCACGGTAAAATTGATAGTCTCCTCTCCCATACATTTGATTTTGCGGTTCACCTTGAAAAGTAATCATCCGTGCTCCTACATCACCACCTTCCCCATCATCACCCTCATTCTCGTTATCGCTGCACTCGAACAATCTTCATATCCGTAATCGCATCGAACTTACCGCAAGGATATGACTTTCATAATCCGAATCATCATCGTTTTCACGTTCCTCTACCTCTTCCGCTTCCCTTCCACTTCCACTTCGCTTCCACTTCCTGCCCACTTCCCTTTCCTCTTCCCAATGTGTTTCAAAACCAAAAGCATCTCTCTCAAGGTAGTTATCATTTTGTATCGACTCCTCACGTGTTTCAACCTCATCAGAACGCACAGTATTATCAAGTCTAAAATCCATGATAATATACAACTGCAAGCTACCAATCCCACCTAATTGAGCAGAAACATCAAACATGACTTTCACACACACAT
>JAFEMH010008196.1:0-42500 GCA_022495995.1 Adenophora triphylla var. japonica | reverse complement strand
AATTATTTATTAATTATTTGTATTATCATAAAATTTTCTCTATCATCTTTTTAATAGATGTACCAAGGGTGAATTTGGCATTGCTTTTGATTCTCCGAAAGTGATTATTCAAAAGTGATTTTATAAAAATCGATTATTTGTAATAATATTAAAATTTATAGGTATGTTTGGATAGTACATGTTCAAAACTGATTATGAAAGATAAATACCCAAAATGACCTTTATGATATGTATCTCAATATAATAAATCTATATATATATATATATATATATATATATATATTAAAGTTGGTGAGGAGGGTTATGGCTTCGCCACGTGGACAAGTTTAGGCAAACTTTTAATTTTGGAGAAGTCACGTCATCACTATCCCAAAATCTATATGACTTTTGATATTCTCCTTATTAGCTAATACTATTAGTTAATAATAATAGTTATTATATAGGTTAACTATTTACTATTAATAGTATTAGTTAACTATAATAGTTACTTTATAAGTTAACTATCTATATATATATAAAGTCTCAAGTGATCTAAACACCTTTTCCCTCCAAAACTATATCGGAATTTGAAAAGTCATTTTCATTACTTCTCATACATTTAATAATTACACTATTTTTAACCATAATTATTACACTATTAAAAAGAGATATTTGCTAAATAAAAATTGTACAAGTTTATTATAGCATTTTATACCTTTTATGAATTATCATAAAATATCTTGTAAAAAAAATTGTTGCAATTTAAATTTTCTTCAGGTTAGTCATTAAAAGTAACTTATAAAAGTGCACTTACTCCCTCTAAATATTTTTCAATTTATAGTGCTCTTTAAAAAATAAAATATAATTAGATTTTTTATTCTTTAACCAATGTAAAAGGTTATTAAAAGACAAAATATTAAAATTATTGATTTAGATCATTCACAAAATTCTAAACGATGTTGAGTCAGCTCTAATAAAGTTGATTTTTTTTTTAAAGAATGGAGTATATCTTTTAATTTCTAACTAAGACTAACATTATTTAAAATTTGATTATTGTATTTTCAAATAAATATAAATTATAATTATAAATTAAATGATAAATATTTTAATATTCATAAATGTGAGTAACGTGTTATAAAACTTAACTATATTTAAAAAAATGTAAATGCATAGAATAATAAAAATAACTTTTAGTAAGTAGTATGATTAGTATTTTCTATTTCAATATTCATGGGTATAATTACTTAATAAAATATTTTTATTATTTAATTATTAGTTAGTTAGTTCTTTAAAGTACAAATTTATCAAATAATGTTCTTCTTTTAAAAGACAATATTTGTAAAAAAATAGGTGATCAAGTGATGTTAATGTCACATCCTATATAAACATTTTAAAACTTTGATTCATGGTATTGATATTGAAAATAAAGGTGAATATTTCACTAATAATTTGGTAATTTAATAAATATTTCAATATGTACAATTCAATCTATATCTATATATATATATATATATAAAGGCTCAAGTGATCGAAACACATTTTTCCTCCAAAACAATATCAGAATTTGAAAAATCATTTTCATTACTTCCCATAAATTTAATAATTACACTATTTTTAACCATAATTATTACACTATTAAAAAGATATATTTACTAAATAAAAATTTTACAAGTTTATTATAGCATTTTATACCTTTTATGAATTATCATAAGAAATCTTGTAAAAAAAAAATTGCTGCAATTTAAATTTTCTTTTGGTTAGTCATTAAAATAACTTATAAAAGTGCACTTACTCCTTCTAAATATTTTCCAATTTATAGTGATCTTTCAAAAATAAAATATAGTTAGATTTTTTATTCTTTAACCAATGTAAAAGGTTATTAAATGACAAAATATTAAAATTATTGATTTAGTTCATTCACAAAATTCTAAACGATGTTGAGTCAGCTCTAATAAAGTTAATTTTTTTTTAAAGAATGGAGTATATCTTTTAATTTCTAACTAAGACTAACATTATTTAAAATTTGATTATAGTATTTTCAAATAAATATAAATTGTAATTATAAATTAAATGATAAATATTTTAATATTCATAAATGTGAGTAACGTGTTATAAAACTTAACTATATTTAAAAAATGTAAATGCATAGAATTATAAAAATAACTTTTAGTTAGTAGTATGATTAGTATTTTCTATTTCAATATTAATGGGTATAATTACTTAATAAAATATTTTTATTATTTACTTATTTAGTTAGTTAGTTCTTTAAAGTACAAATTTATCAAATAATGCTCTTCTTTTAAAAGACAATATTTGTAAAAAATAGGTGATCATATCTCACTTGGTGTCCTATAGGAGTGGAGGTAATGCGAGTCAGATTGACTTCTTCTTAGTAAGAAATACTTGTAGAAAGAGTTATACAGATTGCAAGGTTGTTCCGGGTGAGAGCACAGCAACTCAACATAGACTGGTGGTACTTGATTTTCGAAGTAAGAGAATTTCGAGGAAGAGAAAATCACAGGTAGACCCTAGAATCAAGTGGTGGAGACTTCAAGGGGAAAATCAACCGAAATTTGTAGCTAAGATGGTCGATACCGGTATTTGGGCGGATAATATGGAGGATATGGATATAGATTCGACTTGGACTAAGATGGTACATACCATAAAGGAGGTGGCGAAAGAAGTCCTTGGAGAATCTAGAGGAAATGGGCCACCAAGTAAGGACACATCATGGTGGAACGAGGAAGTAAAACAAGCAATAAAGGGCAAGCGAGAATGCTACAAATTATTGGGAAAATGTAGGAGCGACGAGAACTATGAGAAGTATAAGGAAGCTAGGAAGAGATGCTAAGAAAGCAAGAAGAGACGCAAAGAGCAAAGGTGAATCGTAAACTTTATGATAAGTTGGATACAAGAGAAGGGGAAAAGGACATCTACAGCACTCGCTCGTATGAGGGATAAGAGGACACGAGATATTGGGACGGTTAAAGGTGTGAAGGATGTAGACCAAAGAGTTTTAGTCGGGGATAAAGAGATAAAAGATAGATGGAGTTCGTACTTTGATAACTTGTTCAACGGCGGTCAAGAGCAGATGTTTGGAGATCTAAATATCTCTTCGAGTATGGTTAATCGAGATTTTATGCGGAGAATTCGAAAGAGTGAAGTGGAAATGGCAATGAAAAAGATGATATTGAAGAAAGCCGCTTGGACCTGGATGGTATACCAATTGAGGTTTGGAGATGTTTCGGGAGAGAGGAGTAGATTGGTTAACAACGCTATTTAACAAGATATGGAGAGTTAACACAATGCCATCGAGTGGCTAAGAGTACTGATCCCTTTCAGTATAAGAATAAAGGTGATGCCCAAGATTGTGCCAACTATCTGGGGATCAAACTAATGAGCCATACCATGAAACTTTGGGAAAGAGTGATTGCACAAAGGCCGAGAAAATTTTGGATATTTCGGATAACCAATTTGGGTTTATGCCAGGAAGATCGACTATGGAGGCAATATATCTTATGAGACAAACCATGGAGAAATATCGGGATCAAAAGAAAGATTTGCATATGGTTTTCATTGATTTGGAGAAGGCATATGATAAAGTGCCAAGAGAGGTACTTTGGTGGGCATTAGCAAAGAAGGGTGTTTCAAAGAAATATATTGATATTATCAAGGACATGTATAATGGAGTTAGTACTTGTGTAAAGACTAGTGTTGGGAAGACTCGAAGAGTTCCCTATAAAGATTGGAGTGCATCAAGGTTCCGCACTTAGCCCCTTTCTTTTTGCTTTGATAATGGACGAATTGACGAGGTCACCCAAGATGATATACCAAAGCTGTATGCTTTGTTCGCAGATGATATTGTAGCCGATTGATGAGACAAGAGAGGGTGTTGAAAGTAAATTGGAGTTGTGGAGACACACTTTGGAATCTAGAGGTTTTCGACAAGGTAAGCAAGACCGAATATTTGGAGTGTAAGTTTAGCAGAGTTGGAAGTAGTGGAGGCAGGGGCGGTCACATTTGATGGAAATATTATCCAAGCTTCTGAAGTTTTTCGCTATCTTGGATCCATTATCCAAAAGGATGGAGAATTAGATGGAGATGTGGCTCATAGGATTAAAGCAGTTGGTTGAAGTGGAAGAGTGCTACAGGGTTTCTATGTGATCGCGGCATGCCCAATAGATTAAAGTGGAAAATTCTACCGCACGGCAATTAGGCCGGCATTGCTTTACGACCGAATGTTGGGCCGTGAAACAAAGGTCACGTGCATAAGATGAATGTGGCGTAGATGCGTATGCTTCGAATGGATGTGCGGTCATACAAGAAAGGATAGGTTGGGGAATGAGGTGATCAGAGGTAAAGTAGGAGTTGCGCCCATTGAGGATAAAATGAGGGAAAATCGTCTACGGTGATTTGGACATGTGAGAAGGAGACCGAGTGATGCACCGGTTAGGAGGCCGGAACAGTGGAGAAAAGAGAAAATGGCGAGGGGTAGGGGAAGACCCAAACAAACTTGGATTAGAGTAATTGAAAATGATATGAATTTACTTGGAGTGGATGAAAGTATGGTGTTGAAGAGGCCGGAGTGGAGGGCAAAAATCCATGTGGGGGGTTGATTTTTTATTTTTTTTACCTCTTTACTTTTTTATTTTTATTTTTTTTATTTATTTTTGTATTTATTTTTATTTTTTAATTTAATTAATTTTTTTTTTTTCACGATAACATATGATGATTCATGTTAGCCGACCCCAAATTATTTTGGGACTAAGGCTTTGTTGCTGTTGTTGTAGTAGTATGATTAGTATTTTCTATTTCAATATTCATGGGAATAATTACTTAATAAAATATTTTTATTATTTATTTATTTAGTTAGTTAGTTCTTTAAAGTACAAATTTATCAAATAATGTTCTTGTTTTATAAGACAATATTTGTAAAAAATAGGTGATCAAGTGATGTTAATGTTGCTTCCTTTATAAACATTTTAAAACTTTGATACAAGGTATTGATATTGAAAATAAAGGTGAATATTTCACTAATAATTTTGTATTTTAATAAATATTTCAATATGTACAATTCAATCTATATCTATATATATATAAAGGCTCAAGTGATCTAAACACCTTTTCCCTCCATAACTATATCAGAATTTCAAAAATCATTTTAATTACTTTCCATACATTTAATAATTACATTATTTTTAACCATAATTATTACACTATTAAAGAGAGATATTTACTAAATAAAAATTGTACAAATTTATTATAGCATTTTATACCTTTTATGAATTATCATAAAAAATCTTGTAAAAAAAATTATTGCAATTTAAATTTTCTTTTGGTTAGTCATTAAAAATAACTTATAAAAGTGCACTTACTCCCTCTAAATATTTTCTAATTTATAGTGCTCTTTAAAAAAAAATGTAAATGCGTAGAATTATAAAAATAACTTTTAGTTAGTAGTATGATTAGTATTTTCTATTTCAATATTCATGGGTATAATTACTTAATAAAATATTTTTATTATTTATTTATTTAGTTAGTTAGTTCTTTAAAGTATAAATTTAGCGAATAATGTTATTCTTTTAAAATACAATATTTGTAAAAAATAGGTGATCAAGTGATGTTAATGTCACTTCCATTATAAACATTTTAAAACTTTGATACATGGTATTGATATTGAAAATAAAGGTGAATATTTCACTAATAATTTTGTATTTTAATAAATATTTCAATATGTACAATTCAATCAATATCTATATATATATAAAGACTCAAGTGATCTAAACAACTTTTCCCTTCAAAACAATATCATAATTTGAAAAGTCATTTTCATTACTTATTTAGTTAGTTAGTTCTTTAAAGTACAAATTTATCAAATAATGCTCTTCTTTTAAAAGACAATATTTGTAAAAAATAGGTGATCATATGTTTTATAACACGTTAGTAGTATGATTAGTATTTTCTATTTCAATATTCATGGGTATAATTACTTAATAAAATATTTTTATTATTAATTTATTTATTAAGTTAGTTCTTTAAAGTACAAATTTATCAAATAATGTTCTTCTTTTAAAAGACAATATTTGTAAAAAATAGGTGATCAAGTGATGTTAATGTTGCTTCCTTTATAAACATTTTAAAACTTTGATACATGGTATTGATATTGAAAATAAAAGTTAATACTTCACTAATAATTTTTTAATTTAATAAATATTTCAATATGTACAATTCAATCTATATCTATATATATATAAAGACTCAAGTGATCTAAACACCTTTTTCCTCCATAACTATATCAGAATTTCAAAAATCATTTTCATTACTTCCCAAACATTTAATAATTACACTATTTTTAACCATAATTATTACACTATTAAAAAGAGATATTTGCTAAATAAAAATTGTACAACTTTATTATAGCATTTTATACCTTTTATGAATTATCATAAGAAATCTTGTAAAAAAAAATTTTGCAATTTAAATTTTCTTCTGGTTAGTCATTAAAAATAACTTATAAAAGTGCACTTACTCCCTCTAAATATTTTCCAATTTATAGTGCTCTTTCAAAAAAAAATGTAAATGCGTAGAATTATAAAAATAACTTTTAGTTAGTAGTATGATTCGTATTTTCTATTTCAATATTCATGGGTATAATTACTTAATAAAATATTTTTATTATTTATTTATTTAGTTAGTTAGTTCTTTAAAGTATAAATTTAGCGAATAATGTTCTTCTTTTAAAATACAATATTTGTTAAAAATAGGTGATCAAGTGATGTTAATGTCACTTCCTTTATAAACATTTTAAAACTTTGATACATGGTATTGATATTGAAAATAAAGGTGAATATTTCACTAATAATTTTATATTTTAATAAATATTTCAATATTTACAATTCAATCAATATCTATATCTATATCTATATATGTATAAAGGCTCAAGTGATCTAAACACCTTTTCCCTCCAAAACTATATCAGAATTTGAAAAGTCATTTTCATTACTTCCCATACATTTAATAATTACACTATTTTTAACCATAACTATTACACTATTAAAAAGAGATATTTGCTAAATAAAAATTGTACAAGTTTATTATAGCATTTTATACCTTTTATGAATTATTATAAGAAATCTTTTAAAAAAAAATTGTTGCAATTTAAATTTTCTTCTGGTAAGTCATTAAAAATAACTTATAAAAGTGCAATTACTCCCTCTAAATATTTTCCAATTTATAGTGCTCTTTCAAAAAAAAAAATGTAAATGTATAGAATTATTAAAATAACTTTTAGTTAGTAGTATGATTAGTATTTTCTATTTCAATATTCATGGTTATAATTACTTAATAAAATATTTTTATTATTTACTTATTTAGTTAGTTAGTTCTTTAAAGTAAAAATTTATCAAATAATGTTCTCCTTTTAAAAGACAATATTTGCAAAAAATAGGTGATCATAAGTTTTATAACACGTTAGTAGTATGATTAGTATTTTCTATTTCAATATTCATGGGAATAATTACTTAATAAAATATTTTTATTATTTATTTATTTAGTTAGTTAGTTAGTTCTTTAAAGTACAAATTTATCAAATAATGTTCTTGTTTTATAAGACAATATTTGTAAAAATAGGTGATCAAGTGATGTTAATGTTGCTTCCTTTATAAACATTTTAAAACTTTGATACATGGTATTGATATTGAAAATAAAGGTGAATATTTCACTAATAATTTTGTATTTTAATAAATATTTCAATATGTACAATTCAATCTATATGTATATATATATATAAAGGCTCAAGTGATCTAAACACCTTTTCCCTCCATAACTATATCAGAATTTCAAAAATCATTTTCATTACTTTCCATACATTTAATAATTACACTATTTTTAACCATAATTATTACACTATTAAAGAGAGATATTTGCTAAATAAAAATTGTACAACTTTATTATAGCATTTTAAACCTTTTATGAATTATCATAAGAAATCTTGTAAAAAAAATTATTGCAGTTTTAATTTTCTTCTGGTTAGTCATTAAAATTAACTTATAAAAGTGCACTAACTCCCTCTAAATATTTTCCAATTTATAGTGCTCTTTCAAAAAAAAAAATGTAAATGCGTAGAATTATAAAAATAACTTTTAGTTAGTAGTATGATTAGTATTTTCTATTTCAATATTCATGGGTATAATTACTTAATAAAATATTTTTATTATTTATTTATTTAGTTAGTTAGTTCTTTAAAGTATAAATTTAGCGAATAATGTTCTTCTTTTAAAATACAATATTTGTTAAAAATAGGTGATCAAGTGATGTTAATGTCACTTCCATTATAAACATTTTAAAACTTTGATACATGGTATTGATATTGAAAATAAAGGTGAATATTTCACTAATAATTTTGTATTTTAATAAATATTTCAATATGTACAATTCAATCAATATCTATATATATATAAAGATTCAAGTGATCTAAACACCTTTTTCCTTCAAAACTATATCATAATTTGAAAAGTCATATTCATTACTTCCCATACATTTAATAATTACACTATTTTAACCATAACTATTACACTATTAAAAAGAGATATTTGCTAAATAAAAATTGTACAAGTTTATTATAGCATTTTATACCTTTTATGAATTATCATATGAAATCTTGTAAAAAATAAATTATTGCAATTTAATTTTTTTTCTAGTAAGTCATTAAAAATAACTTATAAAAGTGCAATTAGTCCCTCTAAATATTTTCCAATTTATAGTGCTCTTTCAAAAAAAATTTAAATGCATAGAATTATTAAAATAACTTTTAGTTAGTAGTATTATTAGTATTTTCTATTTCAATATTCATGGGTATAATTACTTAATAAAATATTTTTATTATTTAGTTATTTAGTTAGTTAGTTCTTTAAAGTAAAAATTTATCAAATATTGTTCTTCATTTAAGAGACAATACTTGTAAAAAATAGGTGATCATAAGTATTATAACACGTTAGTAGTATGATTAGTATTTTCTATTTTAATATTCATGGGTATAATTACTTAATAAAATATTTTTATTATTAATTTATTTATTTAGTTAGTTCTTTAAAGTACAAATTTACCAAATAATATTCTTCTTTTAAAAGACAATATTTGTAAAAAATAGGTGATCAAGTGATGTTAATGTCACTTCCTTCATAAACATTTTAAAACTTTGATACATGGTATTGATATTGAAAATAAAGGTGAATATTTCACTAATAATTTTGTATTTTAATAAATATTTCAATATGTACAATTCAATCTATATCTATATATATATAAAGGCTCAAGTGATCTAAACAACTTTTCCCTCCAAATATATATCAGAATTTGAAAAGTCATTTTCATTACTTCCCAAGCATTTAATAATTACACTATTTTTAACCATAATTATTGCACTATTAAAAGGAGATATTTACTAAATAAAATTGTACAAGTTTATTATTGCATTTTATACCTTTTATGAATTATCATAAGAAATCTTGTAAAAAAAAATTGTTGCAATTTAAATTTTCTTCTAGTTAGTCATTAAAAATAACTTATAAAAGTGCACTTACTCCCTCTAAATATTTTCCAATTTATAGTGCTCTTTCAAAAAAAATGTAAATGCATAGAATTATAAAAATAACTTTTAGTTAGTAGTATGATTAGTATTTTCTATTTCAATATTAATGGGTATAATTACTTAATAAAATATTTTTATTATTTACTTATTTAGTTAGTTAGTTCTTTAAAGTACAAATTTAACAAATAATGCTCTTCTTTTAAAAAGACAATATTTGTAAAAAATAGGTGATCATAAGTTTTATAACACGTTAGTAGTATGATTAGTATTTTCTATTTCAATATTCATGGGAATAATTACTTAATAAAATATTTTTATTATTTATTTATTTAGTTAGTTAGTTAGTTCTTTAAAGTACAAATTTATCAAATAATGTTCTTGTTTTATAAGACAATATTTGTAAAAATAGGTGATCAAGTGATGTTAATGTTGCTTCCTTTATAAACATTTTAAAACTTTGATACATGGTATTGATATTGAAAATAAAGGTGAATATTTCACTAATAATTTTGTATTTTAATAAATATTTCAATATGTACAATTCAATCTATATCTATATATATATAAAGGCTCAAGTGATCTAAACACCTTTTCCCTCCATAACTATATCAGAATTTCAAAAATCATTTTCATTACTTTCCATACATTTAATAATTACACTATTTTTAACCATAATTATTACACTAATAAAGAGAGATATTTACTAAATAAAATTTGTACAAATTTATTATAGCATTTTATACCTTTTATGAATTATCATAAGAAATTTTGTAAAAAAAATTATTGCAATTTAAATTTTCTTTTGGTTAGTCATTAAAAATAACTTATAAAAGTGCACTTACTCCCTCTAAATATTTTCCAATTTATAGTGCTCTTTAAAAAAAAATGTAAATGCGTAGAATTATAAAAATAACTTTTAGTTAGTAGTATGATTAGTATTTTCTATTTCAATATTCATGGGTATAATTACTTAATAAAATATTTTTATTATTTATTTATTTAGTTAGTTAGTTCTTTAAAGTATAAATTTAGCGAATAATGTTATTCTTTTAAAATACAATATTTGTAAAAAATAGGTGATCAAGTGATGTTAATGTCACTTCCATTATAAACATTTTAAAACTTTGATACATGGTATTGATATTGAAAATAAAGGTGAATATTTCACTAATAATTTTGTATTTTAATAAATATTTCAATATGTACAATTCAATCAATATCTATATATATATAAAGACTCAAGTGATCTAAACAACTTTTCCCTTCAAAACAATATCATAATTTGAAAAGTCATTTTCATTACTTCCCATACATTTAATAATTACACTATTTTAACCATAACTATTACACTATTAAAAAGAGATATTTGCTAAATAAAAATTGTACAAGTTTATTATAGCATTTTATACCTTTTATGAATTATCATAAGAAATCTTGTAAAAAATAAATTATTGCAATTTAAATTTTTTTCTAGTAAGTCATTAAAAATAACTTATAAAAGTGCAATTAGTCCCTCTAAATATTTTCCAATTTAGAGTGCTCTTTCAAAAAAAATGTAAATGCATAGAATTATTAAAATAACTTTTAGTTAGTAGTATTATTAGTATTTTCTATTTCAATATTCATGGGTATAATTACTTAATAAAATATTTTTATTATTTAGTTATTTAGTTAGTTAGTTCTTTAAAGTAAAAATTTATCAAATAATGTTCTTCATTTAAAAGACAATATTTGTAAAAAATAGGTGATCATAAGTATTATAACACGTTAGTAGTATGATTAGTATTTTCTATTTCAATATTCATGGGTATAATTACTTAATAAAATATTTTTATTATTTATTTAGTTAGTTAATTCTTTAAAGTACAAATTTATTAAATAATGTTCTTCTTTTAAAAGACAATATTTGTAAAAAATAAGTGATCAAGTGATGTTAATGTCACTTCCTTTATAAACATTTTAAAACATTGATACATGGTATTGATATTGAAAAAATAAAGGTGAATATTTCATTAATAATTTTGTATTTTAATAAATACTTCAATATGTACAATTCAATCTATATCTATATATATATATAAAGACTCAAGTGATCTAAACACCTTTTCCCTCCAAAACTATATCATAATTTGAAAAGTTATTTTCATTACTTTCGATACATTTAATAATTATACTATTTTTAACCATAACTATTACACTATTAAAAAGAGATATTTGCTAAATAAAATTTGTACAAATTTATTATAGCATTTTATACCTTTTATGAATTATCATAAGAAATCTTGTAAAAAAAAATTGTTGCAATTTAAATTTTCTTCTGGTAAGTCATTAAAAATAACTTATAAAAGTGCAATTACTCCGTCTAAATATTTTCCAATTTATAGTGCTCTTTCAAAAAAAAATGTAAATGCATAGAATTATTAAAATAACTTTTAGTTAGTAGTATGAATAGTATTTTCTATTTCAATATTCATGGTTATAATTACTTAATAAAATATTTTTATTATTTACTTAATTAGTTAGTTAGTTCTTTAAAGTAAAAATTTATCAAATAATGTTCTTCTTTTAAAAGACAATATTTGCAAAAAAATAGGTGATCATAAGTTTTAAAGTACAAATTTATCAAATAATGTTCTTCTTTTAAAAGACAATATTTGTAAAAAATAAGTGATCAAGTGACGTTAATGTCACTGCCTTTATAAACATTTTAAAACTTTGATGCCTGGTATTGACATTGAAAATATAAAGGTGAATATTTCACTAATAATTTTATATTTTAATAAATACTTCAATATGTACAATTCAATCTATATCTATATATATATAAAGACTCAAGTGATCTAAACACCTTTTCCCTCCAAAACTATATCAGAATTTGAAAAGTCATTTTCATTACTTCCCAAACATTTAATAATTACACTATTTTTAACCATAATTATTACACTATTAAAAAGAGATATTTGCTAAATAAAATTGTACAAGTTTATTATAGCATTTTATACCTTTTATGAATTATCATAAGAAATCTTGTAAAAAAAAAAATTATTGCAATTTAAATTTTCTTCTTGTTAGTCATTAAAAATAACTTATAAAAGTGCACTTACTCCCTCTAAATATTTTCCAATTTATAGTGCTCTTTCAAAAAAAATGTAAATGCATAGAATTATAAAAATAATTTTTAGTTAGTAGTATGATTAGTATTTTCTATTTCAATATTCATGGGTATAATTACTTAATAATATATTTTTATTATAATAAAATATTTTTATTATTTACTTATTTAGTTAGTTAGTTCTTTTAGGTACAAATTTATCAAATAATGTTCTTCTTTTAAAAGACAATATTTGTAAAAAATAGGTGATCATAAGTTTTATAACACGTTAATAGTATGATTAGTATTTTCTATTTCAATATTCATGGGAATAATTACTTAATAAAATATTTTTATTATTTATTTATTTAGTTAGTTAGTTCTTTAAAGTATAAATTTAGCGAATAATGTTCTTCTTTTAAAATACAATATTTGTAAAAAATAGGTGATCAAGTGATGTTAATGTCACTTCCTTTATAAACATTTTAAAACTTTGATACATGGTATTGATATTGAAAATAAAGGTGAATATTTCACTAATAATTTTATATTTTAATAAATATTTCAATATGTACAATTCAATCAATATCTATATCTATATATATATAAAGGCTCAAGTGATCTAAACACCTTTTCCCTCCAAAACTATATCAGAATTTGAAAAGTCATTTTCATTACTTCCCATACATTTAATAATTACACTATTTTTAACCATAACTATTACACTATTAAAAAGAGATATTTGCTAAATAAAAATTGTACAAGTTTATTATAGCATTTTATACCTTTTATGAATTATCATAAGAAATCTTGTAAAAAAAATTGTTGCAATTTAAATTTTCTTCTGGTAAGTCATTAAAAATAACATATAAAAGTGCAATTACTCCCTCTAAATATTTTTCAATTTATAGTGCTCTTTCAAAAAAAAATGTAAATGCATAGAATTATTAAAATAACTTTTAGTTAGTAATATGATTAGTATTTTTTATTTCAATATTCATGGGTATAATTACTTAATAAAATATTTTTATTATTTACTTATTTAGTTAGTTAGTTCTTTAAAGTATAAATTTAGCGAATAATGTTCTTCTTTTAAAATAAAATATTTGTAAAAAATAGGTAATCAAGTGATGTTAATGTCACTTCCTTTATAAACATTTTAAAACTTTGATACATGGTATTGATATTGATATTTGTAAAAAATAGGTAATCAAGTGATGTTAAAGTAAAAATTTATCAAATAATGTTCTTCTTTTAAAAGACAATATTTGCAAAAAATAGGTGATCATAAGTTTTATAACACGTTAGTAGTATGATTAGTATTTTCTATTTCAATATTCATGGGAATAATTACTTAATAAAATATTTTTATTATTTATTTATTTAGTTAGTTAGTTCTTTAAAGTATAAATTTATCAAATAATGTTCTTGTTTTATAAGACAATATTTGTAAAAATTAGGTGATCAAGTGATGTTAATGTTGCTTCCTTTATAAACATTTTAAAACTTTGATACATGGTATTGATATTGAAAATAAAGGTGAATATTTCACTAATAGTTATGTATTTTAATAAATATTTCAATATGTACAATTCAATCTATATCTATATATATATAAAGGCTCAAGTGATCTAAACACCTTTCCCTCCATAACTATATCAGAATTTCAAAAATCATTTTCATTACTTCCCATACATTTAATAATTACACTATTTTTAACCATAATTATTACACTATTATAGAGAGATATTTGCTAAATAAAAATTGTACAACTTTATTATAGCATTTTATACCTTTTATGAATTATCATAAGAAATCTTGTAAAAAAAATTATTGCAATTTAAATTTTCTTCTGGTTAGTCATTAAAAATAACTTATAAAAGTGCACTAACTCCCTCTAAATATTTTCCAATTTATAGTGCTCTTTCAAAAAAAAAATGTAAATGCATAGAATTATAAAAATAACTTTTAGTTAGTAGTATGATTAGTATTTTCTATTTCAATATTCATAGGTATAATTACTTAATAAAATATTTTTATTATTTATTTATTTAGTTAGTTAGTTCTTTAAAGTATAAATTTAGCGAATAATGTTCTTCTATTAAAATACAATATTTGTAAAAAGTAGGTGATCAAGTGATGTTAATGTCACTTCCATTATAAACAAATTAAAACTTTGATACATGGTATTGATATTGAAAATAAAGGTGAATATTTCACTAATAATTTTGTATTTTAATAAATATTTCAATATGTACATTTCAATCAATATCTATATATATATAAAGACTCAAGTGATCTAAACACCTTTTCCCTTCAAAACTATATCATAATTTGAAAAGTCATTTTCATTACTTCCCATACATTTAATAATTACACTATTTTAACCATAACTATTACACTATTAAAAAGAGATATTTGCTAAATAAAAATTGTACAAGTTTATTATAGCATTTTATACCTTTTATGAATTATCATAAGAAATCTTGTAAAAAATAAATTATTGCAATTTAAATTTTTTTCTAGTAAGTCATTAAAAATAACTTATAAAAGTGCAATTAGTCCCTCTAAATATTTTCCAATTTATAGTGCTCTTTCAAAAAAAATTTAAATGCATAGAAGTATTAAAATAACTTTTAGTTAGTAGTATTATTTGTATTTTCTAGTAAGTCATTAAAAATAACTTATAAAAGTGCAATTAGTCCCTCTAATGTATGCAATGGTGTATACAAGGCCGGACATTGCACATGCGGTGGGAGTAGTCAGCCGGTTCATGGGCAATCCAGGAAAGCAACATTGGGAAGCGGTTAAATGGATCCTGCGTTACTTAAAGGGTACTGCTGGTAAGGCTCTATGTTTCTCAAGCAAGGAGGTCGTGTTAGCGGGTTATGTTGATGCGGATTTGGCATCAAGCGATCTAGACAAGAGGAGAAGTACTACGGGTTATGTTTTCACATTGGGTGGTACGGAAATCTCCTGGGCTTCTAAATTGCAGAAGATCGTGGCTCAGTCGACTGCAGAAGCAGAATATGTGGCAGTGACAGAGGCGAGTAAAGAGATGGTATGGTTGCAGAACTTCTTGGGTGAACTTGGGAAGACGCGAAGTGGTAACGCTCTCTACAGTGACAGTCAGAGCGCAATACATTTGGCTAGGAATCCGGCGTTTCATTATAGGACGAAGCACATTGAACTGAGGTTTCACTACATCAGGCATCTCTTGGAAAGGAAGATCTTAAGGCTGGAGAAGATATTGGGATCGGAGAACCCGGCTGACATGTTGACGAAGGTTGTAAACCTTGAGAAATTGAAGTTGTGCATAGCTTCAATTGGGCTTGGAGAATAGGAGAGGAGAATGGCACTACCATGATCGAGGTGAGCACTAGGAGGACACCAAGGATGAGTTGAAGAACGGATACGGGGCTTATATATGCGGTTGATCTCTAGGTGGGAGATTGTTGGGATAGAGGACCAACCGGGTTAGATTTCGGAGCAAAAAGGGAAGAAAATCGTCGGAGCATCTGGCGTTCTGAGCGGCCGCGCAGGAGGCAAGGGCGGCCGCGCTGGAGGTTCGAACGAGGGTACAGAATTGCTTGGATTTGAGGGCGGCCGCGCAGCTATGGAGGGCGACCGCGCTCTTGTCGGGGAGGAAACATTCTGGGCCCGGTTTTAGGCCAATTTTCGGGTTCCTTTTGTCCATCTAGGGTTTGGTTGTATTCCTGGGCATATATTTAAGCAAAGTTCCGCCCCAAAACTCATTGTAACTTGATACAAACATATTATAGTGCAAGATCCTAGCTTGGTAGTGCCCCAGGCGTAGTCAAACATATCGCGGCTGGGTTAACAATTTCTGTGTTCTTTCTGTGCTTTGATTTCTTGTGCTTTGTTTTGTGTGCTCTTATTGTTCTTGTGGGATTGCTTGGGCGGTGGAGGGCCATATAGACAACAATTTCCATCAACGATTCAACGACGACGAAGACGAAGACTTTCCAACCTCACTCTTCCTCTTCATTTAATAATTACACTATTTTTAACCATAACTATTACACTATTAAAAAAGAGATATTTGCTAAATAAAAATTGTACAAGTTTATTATAGCATTTTATACCTTTTATGAATTATCATAAGAAATCTTGTAAAAAAAATTGTTGCAATTTAAATTTTCTTCTGGTAAGTCATTAAAAATAACATATAAAAGTGCAATTACTCCCTCTAAATATTTTCCAATTTATAGTGCTCTTTCAAAAAAAAATGTAAATGCATAGAATTATTAAAATAACTTTTAGTTAGTAGTATGATTAGTATTTTCTATTTCAATATTCATGGTTATAATTACTTAATAAAATATTTTTATTATTTACTTATTTAGTTAGTTAGTTCTTTAAAGTAAAAATTTATCAAATAATGTTCTTCTTTTAAAAGACAATATTTGCAAAAAATAGGTGATCATAAGTTTTATAACACGTTAGTAGTATGATTAGTATTTTCTATTTCAATATTCATGGGAATAATTACTTAATAAAATATTTTTATTATTTATTTATTTAGTTAGTTAGTTCTTTAAAGTACAAATTTATCAAATAATGTTCTTGTTTTATAAGACAATATTTGTAAAAAATAGGTGATCAAGTGATGTTAATGTTGCTTCCTTTATAAACATTTTAAAACTTTGATACATGGTATTGATATTGAAAATAAAGGTGAATATTTCACTAATAGTTATGTATTTTAATAAATATTTCAATATGTACAATTCAATCTATATCTATATATATATAAAGGCTCAAGTGATCTAAACACCTTTTCCCTCCATAACTATATCAGAATTTCAAAAATCATTTTCATTACTTCCCATACATTTAATAATTACACTATTTTTAACCATAATTATTACACTATTAAAGAGAGATATTTGCTAAATAAAAATTGTACAACTTTATTATAGCATTTTATACCTTTTATGAATTATCATAAGAAATCTTGTAAAAAAAATTATTGCAATTTAAATTTTCTTCTGGTTAGTCATTAAAAATAACTTATAAAAGTGCACTAACTCCCTCTAAATATTTTCCAATTTATAGTGCTCTTTCAAAAAAAAAAATGTAAATGCGTAGAATTATAAAAATAACTTTTAGTTAGTAGTATGATTAGTATTTTCTATTTCAATATTCATGGGTATAATTACTTAATAAAATATTTTTATTATTTATTTATTTAGTTAGTTAGTTCTTTAAAGTATAAATTTAGCGAATAATGTTCTTCTATTAAAATACAATATTTGTAAAAAGTAGGTGATCAAGTGATGTTAATGTCACTTCCATTATAAACATTTTAAAACTTTGATACATGGTATTGATATTGAAAATAAAGGTGAATATTTCACTAATAATTTTGTATTTTAATAAATATTTCAATATGTACATTTCAATCAATATCTATATATATATAAAGACTCAAGTGATCTAAACACCTTTTCCCTTCAAAACTATATCATAATTTGAAAAGTCATTTTCATTACTTCCCATACATTTAATAATTACACTATTTTAACCATAACTATTACACTATTAAAAAGAGATATTTGCTAAATAAAAATTGTACAAATTTATTATAGCATTTTATACCTTTTATGAATTATCATAAGAAATCTTGTAAAAAATAAATTATTGCAATTTAAATTTTTTTCTAGTAAGTCATTAAAAATAACTTATAAAAGTGCAATTAGTCCCTCTAAATATTTTCCAATTTATAGTGCTCTTTCAAAAAAAATTTAAATGCATAGAAGTATTAAAATAACTTTTAGTTAGTAGAATTATTTGTATTTTCTAGTAAGTCATTAAAAATAACTTATAAAAGTGCAATTAGTCCCTCTAATGTATGCAATGGTGTATATAAGGCCGGACATTGCACATGCGGTGGGAGTAGTCAGCCGGTTCATGGGCAATCCAGGAAAGCAACATTGGGAAGCGGTTAAATGGATCCTGCGTTACTTAAAGGGTACTGCTGGTAAGGCTCTATGTTTCTCAAGCAAGGAGGTCGTGTTAGCGGGTTATGTTGATGCGGATTTGGCATCAAGCGATCTAGACAAGAGGAGAAGTACTACGGGTTATGTTTTCACATTGGGTGGTACGGAAATCTCCTGGGCTTCTAAATTGCAGAAGATAGTGGCTCGATCGGCTGCAGGCAGAATATGTGGCGATGACAGAGGCGAGTAAAGAGATGGTATGGTTGCGAGAACTTCTTGGGTGAACTTGGGAAGACGCGAAGTGGTAACGCTCTACGGTGACGCCGTGAGCGCAATACATTTGGCTAGGAATCCGGCGTTTCATTATAGGACGAAGCACATTGAGCGAGGTTTCACTACATCGGGCATCTCTTGGAAAGGAAGATCTTAAGGTTTGGAGAAGATATTGGGATCGGAGAACCGGGCGACATGTTGACGAAGGTTGCTGTCAGAACCTTGAGAAATTGAAGTTGTGCATAGCTTCAATTGGGCTTGGAGAATAGGAGAGGAGAATGGCACTACCATGATCGAGGTGAGCACTAGGAGGACACCAAGGATGAGTTGAAGAACGGATACGGGGCTTATATATGCGGTTGATCTCTAGGTGGGAGATTGTTGGGATAGAGGACCAACCGGGTTAGATTTCGGAGCAAAAAGGGAAGAAAATCGTCGGAGCATCTGGCGTTCTGAGCGGCCGCGCAGGAGGCAAGGGCGGCCGCGCTGGAGGTTCGAACGAGGGTACAGAATTGCTTGGATTTGAGGGCGGCCGCGCAGCTATGGAGGGCGACCGCGCTCTTGTCGGGGAGGAAACATTCTGGGCCCGGTTTTAGGCCAATTTTCGGGTTCCTTTTGTCCATCTAGGGTTTGGTTGTATTCCTGGGCATATATTTAAGCAAAGTTTCGCCCCAAAACTCATTGTAACTTGATACAAACATATTATAGTGCAAGATCCTAGCTTGGTAGTGCCCCCAGACGTAGTCAAACATATTGGCGAACTGGGTTAACAATTTCTGTGTTCTTTCTGTGCTTTGATTTCTTGTGCTTTGTTTTGTGTGCTCTTATTGTTCTTGTGGGATTGCTTGGGCGGTGGAGGGCCATATCGATAACAATTTCCATCAACGATTCAACGACGACGAAGACGAAGACTTTCCAACCTCACTCTTCCTCTTCCTTCGTCCTCGTCCTCACCTCACGACTCACCCTTCCTCCGCTTCACCCTTCCTCCGCCCTACTCTTCCTCGCCTCTCCAATTTTCGGCTTAATTTTCGAGCCCTTGATACTGTCGTCGACTCGCCGGTATGATATGTGTTCATTAATCTTACTCTAACTTATATCTTACTTGCTGCTTCTCTAATTTAAGCTATTTTTCTGAAATTTGAAGTTTGTTCTTCATTCATAACTATAATTTTTGGAATATTGGTCATCAATGGATAATGACAGTGTATGTTCTTCTTCATTCAGCTATTTTTCCAATTTTTTTTTTGAGATTCCGAATATTACAGTGTTCTTCTTCATTCATCTATTTTTCCAAATTTTTTTTTGAGAATTTCACAAGTTCCATATGCTATATTACACCTTTTATAGTCAATAACATGTGTATAATAGAAGTATAAATTATCTCATGAACTTGGTAATATACGGGGTATTTATTTGATTTTGTTTATACGCAGTTCAGTTTGTAAGAAAATGCTTCAGAATACCAGTCATTTTGATCTGTTCCTTCAGAGAATTTCACAAGTTCCATATGCTATATTACACCTTTTATAGTCAACAACAGGTGTATAATAGAAGTGTAATTTTCATTTTTTACCACTCTCTTTGGTTTATCACTTGGCTTATAGCAGTAGTACATCAGGACTTCAAGAAACTTGTCATTCATTCAATGCCATAATTCATTATTCATTCAGGTTTAATTTTTTGTGTAATGTAAATGCAATTGCAAATTCTAGATGGGCAAACTGAAGTCTTATTACAGCTCTGAATACTCTTAACATCTCTGGCTTTCTGCTACTGACATCCATTGTATGCACTAATTATTTTGTGGTAGAGAACTAGAGATTGATATTGAAACAAACAAGCATTTGCAGGCCCAGTAAACGAAATTCCCAGCGACATACAGACATGTTCCTGACTTCTTGTCTGTGTATGCCTGTCTGAAGTGAACATGTTTAGGTCGATTTCATTCAGCAGTCAATCATTCTAAAGGTTATTTACTTGCAGACTCGGCAATCAGGATTTTAGATGCATTATGAATGTTGATTATTTTCTGCTGTTTGAATTTATTTTATTAATGAAATTTACATTGAATAGATGGATGGTTATTAATTAGAAAGAGGCCACTCCTCCATATAGATAGGTGGTAAGACACCTAATCCAAATTGTAAGTACAATATGTATGCTGTAGCAAAGAAAGGGTAACTTTTATCCTCCAATGTTCCAAAATATCATTTTAGTTTTATTTAACAAAGTATATCAGTATGAATGTTCAATATTGCTAGTGTGCTGTTATTTCTTGCTAAATGCTTCTCTTAGATCGATCCAATGAGTATCTTTGTGTATGAGTATGTATTTTGATCTTGTAACAAAAAAATTGGGATTAAACCAGTTGATGCCTCTTTCTAACAATCAAGCCTTCTTTTCAGGTATTTGAAGTACTTGACCAAGAAATACTTGAAGAAGCACAATGAAAATGTGAAGAATGTTGTTTTGGATTGGACTTTGATTTTGTTTTGTTTGGTACTTTGATACAATTTATTTATGTAACCCGTTTACTAGGGAATTTGTCAAGCTTCCTGACACCCTTTTTGCATCTCCCGGCCCTTTTGACTACTTTAGTACTTTGATACAGTTTATGTATGTTGGTACTTTGATTTTGTTTGGTGTGAATGTGATACACCTGCCTGAAACCGATGAGGCGATGAATACATGATTTTGTAATTTAAGTTTTAAAGTGATTTTGTAATTTTAATATGTCTTTTACATAAATAGGTAACGTTTGGAGTTTGGACAGGTTTGTGGTTCGAACCGCAGTTCGGACCGCGGTTTGAACCACTTAATGGAACCGCGGTTTGAGACCAAACCGAGGTGGTTTGGTTCGGTTTGAAATTTTTCATGGTTCGATTCGGTTTGGAATTTTTCCAAACCGAGTACTAGCGGTTTGGTCTCTAAATTTGTCAAAAACGAACCAAACCGACACCCCTACATTTTAGTTTCTCTTTGTAGAAAATTTTCATGGTTCGATTTGGTTTGGAATTTCTCCAAACCGATTACTGGCGGGTTGGTCTATAAATTTATCCAAATCGAACCATTTACACCCCTAGAGAGAATAATGATAGTATTTAGGGTCTACAGTTTAGTATTTGCCACTTTAACCCCTAATAGTTCCACATGAGCAACATCACTTGCCACATAGGAATATTGATGATGTTATCGTGCCAAATAGACAGATTTAACGGGCAGATGAACAGAAGACTGACAGAAGGGAGATATCAACAAAAAAAAATATTAGGTAAAGGAGAAACTCCGGAATAAAACGAAAAATTGATTATAAGTTAGTTACAAAATAGACAATTATTTCCACTTTACACCATTGTGAAAACGTAATGGTAAGAAATGAGAAAAAGATTTCAAGTTATAATTGTAAGAAAATATAAAATGAAGTAAACAAAAAATATAAATTGACTTAATTTATTACTCTTAATTGGGATATTACGACAATCCATGTGTTATAATCCAATATTAAAAAAATAGAAAATTTGATTAATAATTAATTTTTTTTCCAATATTAGAGAAACGATGTGAGTCAAAATCAAAAATAATTTTTTTTTTTGAAATGCCTAATCGACTATAAACATTTCTAGCCGGCTGGTGGTAACGAAACCAAAACCTCTGCGATGAAGATAATTAAACCTATTTAATATGTCGATTCGACACAAATCCTTTGACGCTTTCTTTAAAACATCTTAAAATGAATATCTAATTTTTGTTTAAATTAAAAATATGATTAATATTTTATTTTGTAATCGGATGTAATATTATACTCCCTCCGTCCCAATAATAAGTTCACCATTTTGACCTCGATACGCAAATTAAGGAAATTGGTGAGTGGAGAAAATGTTATGAGTGTAATAGTAAAATAGGAGAGAGAATGAGTGGAGAAAATAATAAATTTGAAAAATGTTGTGAGTATAATAGTAAAATAGGAGAGATAATGAGTGGGTAGAATAGTAAAGATTCTTTGTCATTTTAGGAAATGTGAAGTTTTGAACGGGACACCCGTTTTGACAAAAAGTGAAGTTATTAATGGCCGAAATTCCCATTTTGCCCTCACTATTTTGTCTCTTTCCCATTTTGCCCTTAAATTTATTTATTTTTTTTAAATTAAATTTTGCCCTTGAAATTTTTTTTTTAATAAAAAAAAATGTGTCCTCGAACACGGGCTTAATTAAAAAAATAAAAAAAAATAACATGTTCTCGGATACGGGCTTATTCTAGTTTATTATACGAAGTAATTAATAAATACTGTATTTATTTATTTTGTTTAAATAAAAAAATGGAAAAAGTTGTACTACTAAACTTTTTTACACGGAGAAATAATGGATCAAAAATCTTAATATTGTCAGCTACTGTTAATATGGTATTCCGCGTGGGCCAGCCAGCAAATGGGGGATACCGGGTTGTGCCAAGAAAGCTGGGTTTCCAATGTGGGAAAAAAGGTGTGAGTGTGGGGCCCACACCCTCCACTAAAAGGCAACACTGTTGGCTTGCAAACATATTGTGAAAGCAATGGTCCTACGTTTGACATTTTGAACAAAAGTCAAATGTGAAAGAAAAAGTTGTCTTCTTATGCAAAGGTCTAAAAATCCACATCTCATTTTGGATTTGAAACAGGTGTTGTTACACTATATAGCAGTCGGGATGATGCATGAGCAGTATCATGTGCAAGTTAATCCAACGGATAAAAAATAACAAATTAATTAAAATGTAATTAATGAATAACAAAAATAAGAATCGTTAAATTTAAACGAATGATCAAGATTGCGGACCTGCACGTACATGAATAGCGACCCCAAATTCTCTCATTTTCCCCTCTTATATAATAGTTCCAAAATAATAAGCCAGTGAATCAGTGCTCGGCCCATTATTATTCCTCTCCACTTTCCAAAAAGTCAGCGCCGTCGCGTATAGATGTTAAAATGAGCGATGAGTGGGATTTGCATGCGGTGGTGAGGAGCTGCTCCGGTGTAAAATCCGCCGTAGCTGCTTCCACTACTGTTGACCAAATCGAGGACCCATTTTTGAACTTAGCCTCTTTAGATTCTGAAAATGATTACAGCCCTTTTATCTATACTGATTTTTCTGACAATCAAAGCTGCAAATGGGATGGTTTATTAGAAGAAATCTACAAGGAATCGTGTGCCCCACCGCAATCAATTCCCATATCGGAAGGAATTCAAAATCTACCACCACCGCCACCGTTGATTGATTCCCAAAATGTGTCACCACCATTTCCGGCCACCAGTTCTCGCTCTAGAAAAAGGTGAAACTATTTGGATTTTACTCATTCGTTTCTCTTCTTTTGTCCAAAAATAATGTATTACAAAATGTTTTTCATTTTCTTTTTTAATTTAAGTAAAATGGAGGGATTATGAATCCAATTGAATTTGGTGCAAAATTATTAGCAGGAAAAGCCAGCCGAAGAAGACGGTGAAGCAAATGACCCAAGAGGAACTTACCGGCGATTTATGGGCATGGAGGAAATATGGCCAAAAACCCATCAAAGGCTCTCCATATCCCAGGTTTTATTTAATTTGTTTAGCTATCGTTTTCACAATTTTCTCGGATGTATTTATTTTCCTGCATTTTCCCGGAAAATGTTATAGGGTTTGTTTTGTTTGGATGAAACAGAAACTATTATAGATGTAGTACATCTAAACTCTGCGGAGCAAGAAAGCAAGTGGAGCGGAGCCCTACGGATCCGTCCATTTTTGTCGTTTCTTACACCGGCGACCATTCCCACCCTCGACCCACTCACCGGAGCTCCCTTGCCGGTAGTTCTCGTACCAAGTTTTCAGCGTCTGTCGACAAACTTCCTTTGGCGCCGCCGTCCATTGCCGTTGTTTCTAAACCTTCCTTCTCACCGTCTTCGCCGGCTTCCGTTTCGAGCTTCTCTCCCACGACGCCGTTAGTGGAAGACGAGATTGGCCTACTCGACGACGACATTCTCATTCCAAACGCTATCATGACCGAAGATATCTTCAAGGGGTTTCAAGAACTGAATGGAGGATTAATTGGATTTGGTGGCGACGCCACCCCCAGTTTGCTATCTCCGCCGTGGACACCCACCAGGTCTGCCACCACTAGTTTCACCGACGCAGGAGGCGCTTGCTGAGCTGTCTAAAGAAGTGAGAACTTGCAAGTTGAGTTGCTTTTAGGCTTCCCTTTCCAGTTTCCATCGGATGGAAGGAAAAAGAGAGAGGAGGCATCTTTAAAATCCTATATTTTTTTTTTTTATTTTTTTTTACTTTTTTTTTTTTTAATTACTTCGCTCATTTATAGATTATTTGTATATCGAATTATTTATAGTCAATAGCGACTTATATAGAGGGAGATGATAAATGCACTTTAAACAGAAATATAGTATTCGATTTACTTAGGCTCCGTTTGTTTCGACGTAAAATGTTTTCCGGAAAACGTTTTCTGGAAAATGTTTTCCTGTAAAATGTTTTCCTGTAAAATGTTTTACGGAGGTAGAGCGTAAAATATTTTACGGAGGAAAATATTTTACGGAGGAAGGGTGTAAAATGTTTTCGGGTGTTTGGCAAAACGACTCATATTTCACAAGGTGACCCACCCCCCCCACCCCCCCAACCACCCCACTGCCTATCCCACCCCCCCCCCCAAATTTTTTTTTTTTTTAATTTTTTGTAATCGCCCCCCTCCCCTCAGCCTACTCCCCCTCTACCCACCCCCCCCAAAAAATTTTTTTTTTTTTGTAACGCTTCTACCTCTCGCCCACTTTCCCCCTCATTCCCCCACCCACCCCCCAAATTTTTTTTTTTTTTTTAATTTTTTTGTAATCGCCCCTACCCCTACCTACCCCCTGCCTACCCCCCACCCCACCCACCCCCTACCCCCACCCTCTCTCACCTCCCCCAAAAAAATTTTTTTTTTTTTGTATCGCTTTCCTACCCCCTACCCAAAAATTTTTTTTTTGGGGTGGGGGTAGGGGTGGGTGGGGGGTGGGGCAGGCGTGGGTAGGGGCGACAAAAAAAAAAAAAAAAAAATTTTTTTGGGGGTGAAGTGGGGGTAGGGGGTGGGTGGGGGTGGGGGTAGGCAGGGGGTAGTGGGCGACAAAAAAAAAAAAAAATTTTTGGGGGTGGTGGGGGTGGGGGTAGGCAGGGGGTAGGGGGCGATTACAAAAAAAAAAAAAAAAAAAAAAAATTTTGGGGGGTGGGTGGGGGGTGGGGGGTAGGGGGTGGGTGGGGGTGGGGGGTAGGTAGGGGGTAGGGGGCGATTACAAAAAAAAAAAAAAAAAAATTTTGGGGGGTGGGTGGGGGGGGTGGGGGGTGGGGGGGTAGGCGAGGGGGGTAGGGCGATTACAAAAAAAAAAAAAAAAAAAAAAAATTTTTGGGGGGTGGGTGGGGGGGGTGGGGGGTGGGAATGGTGGGGGGTGGGGGCGATTACAAAAAATTAAAAAAAAAAAAAATTTTGGGGGGTGGGATAGGCGGTGGGGTGGTTGTAGGGCGTAATATGAGTTGTACATTAAGGCCTCCATTTTCCCAAAAATGTTTTACTTGTGACAAGGTCAAGAGGTCGTTTTACTTAGAAGGGCGTAAAATGTTTTCCGGAAAACGTTTTACTTAGGCAACCAAACAAATGAAAACGAGTTATTTTCCTAAAACATTTTCCGGGGGCTAACCAAACACCGTAAAACAGGTTATTTTCCGGAAAACATTTTCCGGAAAATGTTTTACGGTGAAACAAACGGAGCCTTAGTTTAAGTGCATTTATCCTGTCCCTTATGCTCCTCTTCAATGAACTTTTCTATTAATTATTCGAAATGAAATTTAGACAAAATTCTGTTAATTTTTATTATATTTTCGATTTTTTGTGAATGATGCCTTTTTCGATTTCATGATTTGAAAAGGAACGTAACGAAATTCCTTGTTTACGTGGTTATTTAAATGAATCAGATTCAAATTCGAATTCTATAATAATCTGATAAGAGACAAATGGAAGTAGAATCTAAAATGTGGATTTAGGAAATAATATTATTATACCCGATACTTCGAGACCTGTAGGAAAGCCTTAACTTAAATCACAAGCTCCAGTGACACTCGTTTCACAGATCAACTCATCAAAGAAAGTAAGAGGTCTTCCAATCATTAGTTGCTCATCTTGTGCCGCCGGCTATCACTCTCAAATTTATATAGAATTGTTGAAAAAGTTTTTCAAGTAAACTAAAGACGTACCATCTTAGGAATATGATTCTACACCGCTTTCCTATAAAAACTTCTTTCGAATAATGGGTTAGACCGAGCAAGTTCTAAAAAACAATAGAGCCATTTTATGATATAATTTTATTCTTGTTAGAACTCGACCAATGCCTGTTAAAACTCGACAAAATATAATTAGATATTGTTAGTCGTTCTATAACTAATTGTGTTACAGTTGAAACGACAGAAAAACAACGAGATATAGAATAGAGCACCATCAAATGAGAGACAATTATGACAGCTTTTTTTTTTTTTTTTTTTTTTTTTTCTTTTGCAAGATTTGGAATGAAGAAAAGGCACATTTAAGAATAAAAATCTTGAATTCTCTATAGTCTATACAAACACCCTATATTGTTTTTATAATTGCTTAATGAATGAAGTTTGGCACAACAATACTATAGTTTAAAGAATAAAGTTGTTTTATGTACACAGATTTGTATTAAATTTACATTGTAATAAAGAACACAAGTAAACTACCATCATCATAAATGTATCTTTTATAATCATGTTGAAGATCATGAAAATTTTGGTTTGGATTTTATGAATCATTAACATGGATTGATTGAATGAGTGACTGCATGATTATTGCAATCTTTAACCTCCTTGTTATATTTTGAATATTTTAGCGATCAAATTATTTTTCAGAATTTTGCTAGCACATTTTGTACATAGACCTGTGATTTAACCATTTTTGAATTATTTAAATAGACATTATGATTCTCGTCGTGAAATACTAGTCGTATGATTGATTTTTTGATCAATTTAATTGAAATTTAACCGTGATTTAATTATTATAAATGAAATTCTAAAAATGTATTTGATTTTCAATTAAATTATCACATATATGACCAGTGATTCAACCATTTTTGAATTACTTAAATAGACATTATGATTCTCGTCCTGAAATAAAAGTCGTATGATTGATTTTTTGATCAATTTAATCGAAATTTAACTGTGATTTAATTATTATAAATGAAATTCTAAAAAATGTATTTGATTTTCAATTAAATTATTACGATTAACAATTCTCACAAATAAATCCCTCCCTGTCTTTCTCACTTAAGTCAAGTGTATCGCAATTTTCCAACTTTCTCCGGTCAATTGTATTTTATTCCCGACAATTTGGTCAACTAAATTATATTGCGACCACTTATAAAATATTGAATGTCTCCTAATTTAATAATAATAGTAGTTGTATATAAGAAACTAGTACATGTCCGTGTTTAAGGTCACGTGATTTTTTTTTAATTTTTTTTTTAATTTTTTTTTAAATTAATTTTTTTTTTTAAGGACGGAATTGAAAAGGGATAAAATAGTGAGGGCAAAATAGAAATTTCGCCAAACGAAATTGTTCATTCAACTGTTTCATTGCTGAGTTGGAGAACCTTCATTTATAATATAGATTCCATCAAGATATTTTATTTTAGAGTTAGATTTTTTTATTTTTAATTTAATTTCTTCGTCCCACTCTAACATTTTTGGAAATAAATAATTAGTGAGATGTTATTGTAAATGTAGCAAGTGAGTCTCATTATTCATTTTATAAAATCAAAATCTTAAAAAAAATGCTTTTTTTTCTAAAACTTAGAAAAAACGTGTTTTGTTTTTTCCCGCTAGTGCCAAAAAAACGTGTTTTGTTTTTTCCCGCTAGTGCCAGTGTAACAAAGTGCGAGGAATGTGTAACAAAGTGCCAGTGTAAAAAAGTGTCAATGTTAGTGTAACAAAGTGTCATTGTAAAAAAGTGTCAGTGCATGTATATTAAGTGCCAGTGTAAAAAGTGTCAGTGTTAGTGTAACAAAGTGTCAGTGTTAGTGTAATAGAGTGCCAGTGTAAAAAAGTGTCAGTGCATGTATATTAAGTGTCAGTGTAAAAAAGTGCTAGTGTTAGTGTAACAAAGTGTCAGTATAAAAAAGTGTCAGTGTTAGTGTTATTAAGTGTCAGTATAATAATGTTTTTTCCTAAGCTTAAAAAAAAATGCGTTTTTTGTAAGACCAACTCTTTTATAAATAAAGCAAACTAATAACTGTAAAATAAATAAATCACATTTTCCAACTCATAGTAAACCTCATAATAAATTTCGCATTATTTTTGTTATTTCGTGCAAATCTATAGTATAAATGGGAACCCATTTGCTACAGTACAATGAAGAGTACCACTTGCCAAATTTTTCATTTTGCCCTCACTAAGTTGTCCCTTTCCCATTTTGCCCTTAAAAAAAATTAAATTAAAAAAAAAAAAACGTGTCCTCGAACACGGGCTTTTTCTATTATCTTATGTTTAAGAGATTTTGATACAAAAGTTTCTTTCTGAACAAATCACTTTCCCTTAATACGTTGATTGAATCGAAATTATCTATATCTTGTTATGCAGTATATAATACTGCATATAATCACTAATATGTAAATATAACACTGAATGCAGTATTATATAAAATATGTGTAGAAATTTCTCGAATATTATGATACTTTTTTAGAATTTTTCAATCACTCTTTCTATTTTTAAATAAGGTAAACATATTAATGTAATTTTACCATTGTATAAATTATACTCCCTCCGTCCCAATAAGAGCTTCCCTTTTTGCCATTTTGGGTGTCCCGCTAATAGCTTCCACTTTCTTTTTTTGGCAAAGGAATCTTTACTATTTCCTCCACTCATTCTCTCTCCTCATTATTTTAATACTCACAACACTATTATAATTTACTATTCCCTCCACTCATTCTCTCTCCTATTTTCAAATTACACTCACAACATCTTTACTTCCCTCCCATTTCCTTAATTTGCGTGATTTTTAAAAAAGTGGAAGTAATTGTTGGGACGGAGGGAGTATAAATTATAAACAATGTAAAAAAAAAAAAAAAAAGTAAAATATGTTTAAAAAGTAGTTGATAAATCAAATGCAATATCCATTATTATGGAACGGAAAGATTGAATTAATTTACACAATATCTAACACAAGGAATCGAAATAATTGATTATAAATCAAGTATATGTCCTGGTAAGTTGATCATCAAATGAACTGAGGCTGGCCAAGAATCTCATGAGCCACGATGTTTACAGGATGCAAGTTGGTTAACTTGTCATATCGTTATGCTTCTCATGGCAGTTGATTTAATTAAAATAATATTAAAAAATACTCTCTCCATCAAAAAGGTACGTATAAAATTTGCATAATACGGCAGTTAAGGTATATTGTGGATCAAGTGCGTGCTGCGAGTATAAAAAGTGATGTATAAGAGAGAAAGTTTGATAGAGAATTGTATGTGGATATCTATAGTATAAATCCAACCCCCCTATGAACAGTTCTTTGAACAGTTACAATCGGCGAATTTTTCATTTTGCCCTCATACATTTGTCCCTTTCTCATTTTGCCCTTAAAAAAAATTAAAAAAAAAAAAATCGTGTCCTTGAACAGGGGCATGTACTAATTTATTATAAGTATGACAATTGGATTTTATGAATATAAAAATATTAAAAAGTGTTTATTTTGATAATGTGCATTTTTAAATGAGATATCTAAAATAAAATACGAGTAAAAATTTGTATATTTTTTAATAAAACTAAAAAAAAAGTAGTAACATAACAATTCGAAAGAGACGAAAAAAGTAACATAAGACCATTCCCAGCGGTGACCCTCCTTTGAGGGTCACCAAAAAAGACAAACCACAAATGAAAAAAAAAGAAAAGAAAAGGAATGTCACGTTAATTGTTTGCCCGGGTCGGCTAATTGCCCTACGGTTGGTCACAATTTGTTGTTGTTGTTGTTTTTTTTTTTTTATTTCACTAAAATATTTTGATTTTGTGCTTATATAAATATATTTTTAAAACTAAGTATATTTTATATAATTATATAAATTAAAAAAATAAAAAATATATCAAAATTCATTTTTTTTTATAATTTATGGGTAATTATTTTTAATAATTGTACGGATAATTTTAAAAATATTATTATTAATAAATTATTTTAAAAAATAAAATGATAAGTATTTTAGATAAGTTGAAGTAAAGAAAAAATAAATATTTTATTTTTAAAAGGTTGGGTTGGGTTGGGTCGGGTCACTGATGAAAGTATAAATTATATAAAATTGAGATTGTGTATATGAAAGTGAGAGAAATTAATATTTTATTTGAGATTGGATTGGGTCGAAGTCACTGATGGAGATAGTCTAACAATCATTCAAATTGTCACCTTGAAAAGGTCGTAGCCCTCAACCATCAGTTGACCAATTGGATTTGTACATAGAAATTTTTAAAAACAAATATCTCTGGAAAGTGTCGGTATAAATATTGAAAACAATAACATTCTTACCATACCTAGCCAAAATCCAAAATCGTCTTTTCTTTACCTATTAAATTAAATGAATAGAAACTTCTACCCATGAATTTTAATCTACTATTTCGATTCAAATTAAAATCTTTTTGGAATAACACAATTTATGTACACTTATAACAAAGAAACATTTTGATGCTGCCATGAAAAATGGTATTGATCAGGAGCTGAGTCTCCAGCTACTTCAATGGATACTACGGCTGATCTTCTTGGGATGGCGCACCTTGGGACCTACACACACGTGAACAACAGTGAACTAAACCGGGGGTGACTCCGGTGAAAACCCCTCCGGCATGAGAATCAGTCCACAATTCAGATCAAAAGAAAGTAGCAAAATTAATGGAGAAGAGAGAGTTTAGAGAGAGAGAGGAACTTACATAATAATGCTGAATTTCATTTATTTATACCACAACATGGCTATAGGCCATACCTATAGGGACACGTGTCAATCATCTGCGCCTTGTCAGTCAACTGCTCTCAGAGTTAGTAAAAAAGTACCACCAATCCCATCATGTTACACTGTTGTGCGTGATGGGGGGGTGCCACGTGTCGGTAACCCAACCAATTGCTACCCCTCGTCCTCGCTGTCGCCTGGCGACAAAACTTCTACGGCGACAAAGCATACTTGTTTGTTTAACCTGAATTACGCCCTTTGTCACTCAAGATTAGGAATGGTTAAAGATGTCTTTTCGCTTCATGCATATCCCGCCCACTCTTTTTTTCCGCCATATGTCGCACCACTGATACACAACGCTTTCTCGCCATTCTTAAGACGAGAAAATTACTCGTCATAAGTATTATTCATCTTCCTTGATACCTATGGCCCATTAAGCCCATTAATCCCTTTGAACTAATCAGGCCCAATCCATATTTCATAATCACTTCAGTAGCCCCCAATTTCAAGACTTGGATCATTCATGTTTCAGACGAGAAATTTAGGCTTCTCGCCACTTCTCGCATGAATTTCGTCCTTTTTACGAAATATTCAAAAACCTGACACCTGTATGCCACGTGTCACGCTCAAAGCCACCCAACAACTGTCAGACGGTTATGAAATGACATTTGAAAAGACTTTTTGAAATTTGAAATCATTAAATGGGGGGAAATTTTAAAATTTTTGGGGCCAATTAATTGTATTGTCCCCTCAAAAAGCCGTTTCATATTCCTTTAATATAAATAACCTCCACCCTTTACCTTTTTCCAGTCTTCCTAGTCTCCGACCCTTAAAGCGATTTCCGACCACCACTAAGATTCTCCGGCGAACTGATTACCACCATTTCCCTCGTTTCTCCCTCCTCTCCTGGTTAAATTCTTGTTTCCCCTTGAAATCCATTCGTAAACACTCGTTCTACAACTTGATTCATCTATTTAATCATCCTGGACCATAAATCCTTTGGGCGTACCCTTAACATTCCGGCGAACTTACAATCCATTTTTGACTTCATCAACGACCCTTCATACTTCCCAGGTAATATCTTTGATTTCAGCTTCTCTCGCTTTTCTTAAGTTTTACTTATCGCCGTGGCTAGGTTTAAGAATTGTCTTAGGCAAATTAGATATGGCCAATGACGAAAAACTGGTGGTATTTATATCTAACTAGGGGTATATGGGAGAGAATCCCACGAGATGATTTGGTAAACTGTCTTAGAGTCAATAGAGTAGATCCTACAATCATTGATGCCATAGAGATTAGGGGCAAGTGTTTCCTTCATTTTTCAGCCCCCATGTCCAAAACATTTTTCACTCCCGCGAACTTTGCGAACACCTTTGTCGCTTTTACGGTCCTCCTACTCATTCCGATAGTTCGGAGATCTGACTTTGTCATTGCAAATGAGATCTTTAGTAAATAGATCTCGTTATAAACAAATTGTCTCTTCTTCCGATTCGGGCGAGATGTCCAACTTCGGAGCTCACCGGCGCCTCGGCCTGGCCGCGGACAGTCAAACTTAACCAATAATTCCTCTACTTCTAACCTGGCGGGAAACGACCCTTTGACAAATTCTCACATCACCCCCTTTCACACTCAATACCACATAGATCACTTAAATTACCATATCGCTAGCTACGATGGTGACATGTCGCTACTCTCCATCCGTCGGCGATAAGACGGTATAGTAGTTTTCCCGTCACAACTAGAAGCGGGCCTTAGGATTCTGTTGACCCCTTTATCTCTACGGTCCTTTTCAAAGCTAACGCGGCAATAGCCGAACTCCACCCTAATGCCATAAGGGTTTTGACTTGTTTTATAGTCGTTTGTCGCGCACTCAAAGGAACCCACCCTTCACCTCCTAATGGACATGTTTACGGGTTATGCACAAAGACAAGCCCAGACAAACGAACTTCGTATGTCGCTAAAATTCAAGAAACCCAAAATCTTAACCCCTCTTCCTTCCAAAGTTCACAACTGGCAGAGCAACCCGCTATTCATAATTTCTCGTGTTGGCTGGACGCTTCCTACTGATCTCTTGGGGATTCACCCCAAAGTCGACAAGAAATGGTCCTTAGACGAGGATGAGAAAAGATTGCAAGGAAAATGATTAAGCTTCTACCGACAACAATCCCGCGATCCTCAACTCCTCGTTTCTCGTGGCAAAGCAAATTCTAGCCGATGACTCCCTATTGAGCCAAGTAGGGCTTTCTTACAATTTCCGCCTTGCCTCCTAGGGTGGCCATTGAACATCTGATTTCTGGTCGGGATGGGAGCTTCATTCGGGCGCAAAATTTGCTTCTGAGTGCACAACATGCGGGAACGGCCACAATGTTTGTCGCTCAATGCGAGAAGTTCTACGTATGATCTTCACTAATTTCTGCATTCCCTTATTTACTAATTTTAGTCTTATAATGTCAATAATGACTTTTTGCTTTTTGTCGCAGTTCATCGTTCAATGGATATGAATCAAAAGCGGTTAGCGCATGGGCAGTCTGAGCAACAGGCCAAACGTTTGGCCGCGGCTAGGAATGCCAGCCTCAAGGCCCAGCCAGCTGATTTGACCATTCCTGTTTTGGTCAGATTTCAACAATTAGATTTATAAGAAGGGAAAAGTGACTAAAGTGATATGAATCTAGGTACAATGATCATCGTATTAGATAGAAATAGGCACAAGTGGTTTGTTGACTAGGGAAAGCCCTTGAACAACTTGTTCGCCGGCACAAAACCCCGGGAGGATGTGGCTCCTACCTTCACCGAAAGTTTACTAAGAATTCACTGATGATTACAAAGCTAAGAGCATATAAAAAGGGAGCTTAGGCTAGTGTAGTACGTGTGTGTGAATTTACAAAGGCATATCCCCTTTTATACCTCAAGAAATAAACTAAATAACAATGAGGGCCTTAAAACTCGGAGAAATGGTTGATCTTGAGAGATATATCCGCACTTGTTGTTGATGAAGAGATAATGACGAGATTTGCTGGAGAAACGTGGTTGAACCCGGGGCTCTTCGGCATGTTCCACTAAAAATAGGGAAACGTTATGCGACCCAACCCGCAGAGGTCCAAGTTGTAAAATAGAACAACTCAAGTTGTTAGTACCAAGTTGTTAAGTACAAGTTGTAATCCGCGTTATTGTTGAAAAATGTAGGGCCCAACAATTGCCCCCAAACTTTTTGAAAAAATGAGGAATAGGAAGAGACAAAAGAATTCAAAAAGTTTGCCCAAACAAGAAAGAAAAGAATGACGGTTTTTAAAATGGGGACCAATGGATGCGACGGTTAAGAGAAAAAGGTTTTACTTATTAAGAAGGTCTCAACCACTTTCTCTTTTCATTAAATAGAAAACTCCTGCTCCAACTCTCCCTTTCAACAAACGTAGCTTTCAGAAAGATTTTACGGGAAGAAGAAGGAGAACCGAGAAGGCGATTTTCGGAGAGAATCAAGTAAAAATTAGTGGTGAGTTTCTTTGCTTCCTTTTCAGTTTCACTTTCGATTTCTTGTTTTTCGCTTTGTAAAAAATGGGGAAAAGGAAGGCGGTAACTTTGATTGAAAGTGGAGAGGGTTTGCCCGAGGGTTTTTGACCCAAAGCATGTTAAAGAATCCCGAAAAGGAAAAGTGCACCATCCCGGTACGTTAATTTAGAAATTATCAAGAAAAACCATGCAATGGCCTTTGAAACCGAAATCTTTACCCACCCTAACCTAACTCCCGAGTGTTTCTCCCCCGATTGGGTGTGTTTTCCTGAATACCCGTTCATTATTGGCCTGAGGTTTCCTTTCCCAACTTTAATTACTCAATTCTTCGTATCTACCAAGCTTAACTATGCCCAACTTACGCCTCAAGGTTGGAGGAATCTTCAAACCCTAGTGAGACTAAACGCAGAAACAGAGTTAGCCATCGGTCTAGAGGAATTTGCTTTTACGAATGAGTTTAGGAGTTTCGGTTTAGGGAGGTATGGTTTTAGGGTTAGGGTTGGTAGGAAGCCTTTTGTGATCGACAATGTTGACAACGCTGATAGAGGGTGGAAGAACAATTTCTTTTTTGCCAAGAAGAGCACCCTGGTGAAGGACGTGGGTGCCAACTTCAAATGGAGGTCCCAAGGTAGTTGGCAGTTTTTCTATTTTCTAAGGATGACTTTCAACAATGTACTAACTATTTCTCCGACTTTCTTTTTGGCCTAGTTGCAAAATTGGAGGTACTTTTTCCCTTTAAGGATGACACAGAAGAAAGAGTGAGCAAGATCTACGACTTGGAACCTTTACTGAGAACTTTTAAGGCACTACCAGTTCTATTTGTTGCAGATCCTAACGAAGAAGTTGGTCCGTAAGAAGCCCAAGAGGCAAACCTTGAAGAAACTTTGTCCGAGCCTCGCTCCAATGTCTACAAAGTTAATCAAATGTTTTAGATTTTTGCCTATCTCCAAGTTGTTCTATCCTCTTTAACCTCGTTATGACTCTTTTTATCCTTTTTTGTAGCTACTCGCTCAAGGGACATCGTCTTTGCTTCTCTTCTTGCCAAAGCCAGAGCAAAGAGTACGGCCAAGCAGGATGGAAAACCCCCTACCCCTGTGTCCGTAGTAGCTAGTTCTCAGTGGCCGCATCCAAAAAGAAGGGGATGCAAAGAAAAGGAAGGCGGTGGAAGTGGAAGCCACGGATGAAAATAGTGAAATGGACCTGGAGAAGTTGGGAGAAAAATTTAAAGCTATGGTTGAGAAGGTAAGGACGAAGGAGCTTTTAATTTTATCAACGAACTTGGATAACCTATTGACATCTTTTGGTGCAGGAACTTATGGCCCCGATTGTGGCTTATGTTGATGCACTAAAGATCAAAGCAAATGAGATTTAGTCACGAAGGCTGCGGAATCAAAAAGGAGGCTAACAAAAGTGCAAAGGAAGTGGAGAAGCTGAAGAAAGAGGCAAACAAGCATGCCAACGAAATGGAAGGTTTGAGGAGTGACTTCGAACGTTTAGGAAAAGAGGTAGAGACCATTCGTCTTTGAGAATAAAGCTCACATGAAGGAACCGGAGGTTGCAGAGGGGACTTTACTTTTAACGCCACCAAAACTCGGGCTTTGGAGACCCGCATTCAAATGATTGAAGAGTATGAAAAGGACAGCCTCTACTGGAACTTGGAGTATGAGAGGAAAGTCTTGGCGGACCACATTGGGGAGCCGGCGGATGAAGGAGAGGTGAATTCCGCGGCTCCGGAAGCTCGGTAGATGATGCTCACAAGGAACTAAACACCATAGTGGCTACTCCAACTGATCAAGCGGAAGATGTAACACCGGCGGCAGCAGGCCAGGAGGTTTAAAAATACTTTAAAACTTTAAGTATTTTGGATGGGAAAAACAATTTTTTGCTTTGTGTACCTCTGTTGGTACAACAAATGGGGGGAGTGTCCCTTTAAAACAATGTTTTTGGTTTGTAATGGTTCATAAGAACCGAGACAATATTATTTGGGGGTACTAGGTTGGTCTAGTACTCCAAGTTTTTTAGGTTTTTAGGGACTTGTTTGGCTTAACCAACTTGCCCTTTAATTATGAAAAGATCTTTTGGAAAACACTTAACTGTTTTTAGCAAAGTAGTCTATGTCTCCAAGAGACGCTTGTTTGTTCTTTTAGATAACATGTAAATGTTATAACCAAAAGTAGGTAACATGAAAATGTTACAACCAAAAGTTCACAACTCGAAAAAGTGTGAAAACGTGCGCCTGTGCGAAGGTGTCAAAACCTTAATTCGTAAGAAAAGATGAAAATCTTTTAACCATAAGTACCTTGATCAGAGGTAAATCGTTTGAAGGGATAGAACAAGTATCAGGCGTCCTGGCGTGTCAACAAGTTCTATACCTCTCCGCCTAGAATTCCAACATGTATCACTGCATGCGGCGTGTCAACATGTTGAAATTTTCTTCTTCAGTTCAAACACGTATCGCCTGCATGCGGCGTGTCAACATGTTTGACCTCCGCTCGCTTGAGCCTCAACAAGTATCGCCCGCATCGGCGTGTCAACATGTTGAGACTGCATTCCATTTGCTCAAGTTGCACCTTGCAAAACAGATTTACGTTAGGGTTGGGCGTTAGCGTAGCTAACGCCCTCCGACGCTCAAGCCGCAAGGATTCGATAAGAGTAAAAAATTGAAACGTGTAATTGAACTTGACATAAATTCTAAACTCGTACTCGAGGGGTCTAGTTATAAACAACTAGACTCACATGAAATAGAGTTTCAAGTGGATTGCGTTCCAACTTCTAGGATTACCGTCTCCACTGGGGTTGACAACCAAGCATGCACCTTCGCCGGCCTTCAAGATCGATGAGATACGGGCCTTCCCACTTGGGAGCTAGTTTACTCCGCATTCGCCTCTCTTGTATTTTGAAAAACTTTTCTCAAAACTAAATCACCAACCCGGAACCTTCTTATTCGACATTCTTGTTGTAAGACCCGGCGATTCGCCGCCGATAAGCCGCCATCCTTATCTTGGCTAAATCCCCGATCTCATCAATTGTATCTAAATCTTGAGTTAGCAAGAGGTTATTTTCATCTTCGAGTCAATAAGCCATACCTTCTTTGTGGGGATTGTCACTTCAACCGGAATTACACCACCCGTACACTAAAGAATAGGGGTTCTACCCGTTGCTCCTTTAGAAGTGGTTCTATTCGCCCAAAGCACAAGTGGTAGTTCTTCAACCCACTTGCCCTTCTTTTGATCCGTACGCTTCTTCAAGTTGTTGATAATCAACTTGTTACTAGATTCACTTTGGCCATTAGCTTCGAGGATGGACAGTGTTGACATGATTAACTTGATGCCCCCGAGCACAAAAATCTCTAGTCTTCTTACTTATGAATTGTGACCCGTTGTCACATATAATTTCCGACGGCACACCAAACCCGCTAATGATATTTTTCTTTAAAAACGATATTACCTCTTTGTCTCGACTTCAGTACATAAGCTTCGCCTCGATCCACTTTGAGAAATAATCGGTTAGAGCCAACATGAACACTTTGCCTCCGGAGCTTTGGGCAACTTGCCTACAATATCCATGCCCCACCGCATGAAAGGCCAAGATGAGACTATAGGATGTAGAGGTTCAGCAGGTTGGGTGCAAGATGTTGCCGTGTCTTTCGCAAGCATCACACTTCGTACATAATCCATGGCATCTCGACGCATGGTTGGCCAATAATATCCCGTCTTGAGAGCCTTTGATGCTAACGCCTTTCCTCCGTAATGATTCCCACATACTCCTTCATGGATTTCTTTGAGCACAAGTTCAACTTGCTCACCGTCTACACATCTCAAGTAATGCCCCGCAAAAGATTTCTTGAACAAAGACATTATCTATTAACACGAAAGTTGAAGTTCGAATCTTAAATGATCTAACATTTTTAACATCGGGAGGAATAGTTCCAAGTTGAAGGAACTCGATGACAGTTGGGTCCAAGAAGGCTTAGCATCTTGTGCCCCAAAGAGGGGTGGAAGAACCACTTGAGTTTCTTCAACTTGGTCTATCACCGGGTACTTAACATAAATAATGGGGATATTAGTATGTAACATTGATTTGCAAGTTGAACCCAAGTTGGCCAAGGCGTCGCTCTCGCATTCTCTTCTCTAGGGACCCGTTCCAAAGAGAATGATAAAAATTTCGAAGCTAGTGCTTTAACATGTTGGAGGTACAGAGTCATTCTTGAATGCTTCGCCATATAACCGCCATTAAACCGGTTAGCTAGTAATCGAGAGTCAACAAATACATTTAAATGTGTTATATTCAAACTTAAAGCCGTAGTTAAACCCATGATTAGGGCTTCATACTCACTTCATTATTCGTTGCATTAAATTCACAAGATACACTTTGAGGTATGATATCACCTTGAGGGGATTTTAGGACTATTCCCAAGCCAATTCCCTTGGAATTTGAGGCTCCATCCGTAAATAGTGTCCAAAATCTAGGAATAGTTTTACCTTCAAGTTGCCGCACTTCCGCTTCTACCTCAGCCGCAAACTTGATCAAGTCGCCTACGAAATCGGCTAGTGGCCTCGCGATTTGATGGTCGTTTCCTGGGCTCAGATGATATGTCATACGTGCTCAACTCGACGGACCACTTGGCCAATCTACCCGACATCTTCTCGGGAGTTCTCAACACATTTCTCATAGGATAGTTAGTCCTAACAGCTTATGGAATGTGTTTCAAAATAATGACGCAATTTGCAGCAAAGAGTTAAGGCTAATATTAATTTTTCTAGATGAGAGTACCTTTGTTTCGGCATCTAACAAAGACTTACTTACATAGTAAACAGGGATGTTGTTCTCCTTGGATCTCTTTCACCAATACCGCACTAACAAATATTTTTCGCATATAAATATAAATAAAGATGCTCACCATGTTCGGGTTTAGCAAGTAGGGGTGACGCCATCAAATATTCTTTAAGTTGTTTGAAAGCCGCCTCATGTTGGTCGGTCCATTGAAAGAGCTTATTTTTTTCTTAACACTTCGTAGAATAACCCGCACTTATCGATGATTTGGATATAAATCTATTCAAAGCGGCTACTCTACCCTGTTAACCTTGCACGTCCTTGATGTTTTTAGGGGACTCCAAGTTGAGAATCGCTTTGATTTGCTCGGGACTTGCTTCGATTCCCCTCTCGTTACCATATATCCCAAGAATTTACTCGCTTCCGACACCAAAGTTGCACTTTGCCGGATTGAGCTTCATGTTGAAGGCTTTCAAGATGTTGAACGCCTCAAAGAAGCGTGTTCTACATGATCTTCAATATGTTTGGACTTTACTACCATGTCATCTATGTAAACCTCCATTGTCTTGCCAAGTTGATCTTTGAACATCTTGTTCACCAATCTCTCGGTAGGTTGCCCCCGCATTTTTAAGACCAAATGGCATAGCAATATAACAATATATACCTTCGGAGTCAGCGAATGCCGTATCCTCTTGGTCCGAAGGCTCCATTTGAATCTCGCTGATATCCGGAAGATGCATCCATGAATGTCAAGATGTCGTGGCCACTGTCTCTGGCCAACTAGAGAGTCAATGTGAGGGAGAGGGAATGGGTCCTTCTGGACAGCCTTGTTCAAGTCGGGTGAAGTCCACGCATACCCGCCACTTGCCATTCTTCTTCTCCACCACTACAACGTTAGCCAACCATCTTGGGTATCGAACTTCTTCCGATCATCTTGGACTTCAAGCAGCCTTTCAACTTCTGCCTTTATGATCCGATTCCTTTCTTGGGCAAACTTCCTCCTTTTCTCGATGGACAGGATGGATGGTCGGGTCAATGTTCAATTTGTGAGTAATAATATCCTTGTTTATCCCCGTCATGTCTTCATGCTTCCAAGCAAAGCAAAGATTTCTGACTTTTCAGAACTCAATCGCCTCCTCCTCAATCTCGGAGGGTAGGTCTACCCTAACTTGTACTTGGGCCTCGTGGATTCGAAGCATCAACAGAACGCTCTCGTATCATGCTCCACCGCTTCAAGAACATCCAGTGGCCTTTTTCTTTAATTTGCTATGCTTGCCGAGGACCGAACTCTGCTTTCATGTTGACCTTGTAACATTCCTTAGAGACTTGCCGGTTCCCCTTCAACTTGGCAACGCCCCAAGGTGTTGGAAACTTGACGCATTGATGGTAAGTTGATGGTACAGCCTTCATGCTTGCTGGATCCAAGGTCTTCCCAATATAACGTTGTACGAGGGAAAGACATTCAATCACACAAAACCTTTCCATGGAATTCATACCCTCTAGATAGATGGGCAACTTGATCTCTCCCACCGTCCGTTTCACCTCACCACCGAACCCTACCAAGACGGGATGAGTTTTTCACAACTTCGGACAAAGGAATGCCCATATCTTCAAGAGCATGAGTAAAGATAATGTTGACCGAGCTACCACCGTCGATCGATTCGCTTGACTACACAGCTTGGCAATCCGCATCTCGAACAACTAGACCATCATGATGAGGGTCCAAGGTGTTATCTTTATCTTCATCTTCAAATGAGATGATGTGACCATCCGCAAGTCACGGTGCCTCGCAGCAATTCCCCGATTGATCTTCTTTAGAGCTCTTGGCATGACGCTTGGCAGCAGAGTAAGTCGTGCCACAAATATGGGACCCACCGTAAATGACATTCACCACCTTTGTGGCCGGAGGGGTGCAACTTTTTCGGGCCTAGGCCGCTTCTTTTCCGAACCAGCTGGATTCACTGACCCTCTTCTTGCCCAATAGATCCTTAAGGAGACCTTTCGACAAAGAAATGAGCAATCTCCTTCCTCAAGGCGAAACAGCTTCTGGTGTGCCCAAAATCTTCATGAAATGCGCACCACTTGGACTTGTCCTTCCAAGTTGTCGATCGGTCATTCTTCTCGGGCCATCTCGCTTTATCTCCAAGATTTCCCATGGCGCATAAGATTCCCGCAATGTCCACGTAAAAGCAATATTCAGAAACTGTGGATAATCATTATCATCTCCTTCTTGATCATCATCTACAACATGAATTCTAGAAGGTTCAGCTTTAACAGGGGGTTTCGCCCTCGTTGGACTTATAGTGACGGGAATCCGATCCGTCCTGTCCGAGGCTCAAA
>JAFEMH010008195.1:0-58153 GCA_022495995.1 Adenophora triphylla var. japonica | reverse complement strand
TTTATAATTGCAATTTAAATGTCAAGGGAGTGTGGATCTCTCTATATCCACACTCCTTTGGTTGATTCGTATCCATTCATGCTATTCTTATTGATTCTCGAATAATTGACAATCCGTTTTAGCATCTGCTGGATCTCAAGCTCAATTTGTAAGGTTCTGCAGTATGGTAAACGCAGGTCACGTTTAATACATTCGGGACATGAGAAGTCTACATGTGTCACGCGACGCATCGTGCCCATCTCGCAGAGGCCATCCTTCGCTTGTAAGTTGTTTTAGCTAGTTAGCTTAGCATTCATTGATGTGATTAGTTTGTTTCCATGTTCGATTTAGTTTGTAATCGCGTTTTCAGGTTCATTTATAGATTTCGTATTCCGAGTGTCAGTAAGTCTGTGTAAGGTGATTATTGGTGTCACGTTATCATGTTTGGACATGAGGAGTCCTTGTGTCATGCGACATAAATGGTCCTTTGCGTAAGACTTGATTTCGCTTGTAATCAAGCCTCCTCGCCGTAATGGGATGTGGCCTCCCGAATAATTGGTCTACAAGTTGTAATAATCTCACCTATTCAATAAAATTCATGTTTATCGCACTTGCTTATTATCATCAGTTGCACATTTTTTGAATTATTTGGATGTCTAATTGAGAAAGACTTGTCTACAGACGAGGCGTGCTGGGTGAACACTCGATTCTTCCCAACATGTAACCCGACCCCAGGACCCATTCTCTTTCAAAAGGTTTTTCAAAGTGCACCTCTAAAAGTACGGCGCGGTGACTCCTTCATTTTCCATTTCACCAAAATTTTTCAGGCGAGCGCACATCTAACCTCTCATCATTTTCGCACGGGGAATCTTGTCCGAGGAAGTTGTCAAATCGAGAAGTAGACTCCGCCCTTTAGGCTTTTCGATCTTGAAGCCACCGAGCATCGTGCTCTCTTGGTCAAGCTTGATTTCCATCACCTGGGTATGGTATTGATGTTTGTCTCCTGAATAGTGATTCTATCCCCATAAATGGTTGTCAAAACTCCATCTTGAACGAACTTCAAACACCGGTGGAGGGCGGTTATCAAGCTCCGATTTCATGTATCCACGGTCTTCCCAATTACGCCGAGAACGTGACAGAATGTCGAGCAACTCGGGAACTCTACCGCCATCTCCTTACTCCCAAATAACAGTTCAAAGAGACTATCCCCTAACACTACTCCGGGATGTCGAATCGTAGGCCTTTATTGCAGACACCCCATTCTCGAACACATCGGATCATACTTATACCACTCTAAGTCTCGCTGAATGGGTTAAGAAGCAGAAATCCACCATTTCGTCATGTTTTCGTTAAAGTTTTGACTAACTACCGTTAGTTTGGGACTAAACTCATACGAGATAACGGTGCGACAAATCTGTCTACAGTGAGCAATATTCCGCCGCGAGATGGCGTGTCTCGCGCGAGATACTTCCCTCCCCCAGACATGCACGACAGCTTCCTCGCCGATTTCAACCTCTTCCTGTGATAAAACTTTATCTCTCCTACTAACCAATGGGAGAGGAGGTCTAGAACCATCTCGACAGGGTTTTAACTCTCCACTCCTCTTTCATATCCAACCTCTATAAATACTTGGTGACTTCCAAGGCTCAAGAGGCTCCGAGGTCGAAAATCCCAAAACGCGAATTTACACAACACACACACATTTTGTCGTTTTCTTTCCCCGAAAGAATCCCTCAAAATCACCCTAAAACTCACTCCTCATAGCTTTGTTTGTCAACCTTGTTGATAAACAAGCATCAACCTCCAAATCAAGGACCAAGGCGAAGCTCTGTCCGTCTCAGAAGGGTCGACTCTAAACTTGAGTCAAAACTCGCCCAAATCACCTCACGCAAGGTAATTCCTAATCTTCCTTCTAATTGATTGTTAGAGTGGTATAAGTCCATAGAATCTAGGATCGGCCTAGAGCCTCTCCAAATCATGGAGACGGTCTCTAAGCTAATCGATTCTGTACATTCCGTTTGCACCTCGTCAAATGGACCTTTTTATTTGGCAAAAGTATTTGGATTCGTTTTTTACTTCTTCTTTGAAAAACCTCTCTTTTCTTTTAGCAAGACCGATCTCCTGATTTGGGTGAAATGGATGCCTTCTAAACCTACCCAGATTTCATAACCTAAGCCCCGAACTCAAATCTCTTTCAAATGGTTTTTCTATGTTTCCAATCAAGCAATATAGGTGGCGACTCATAAAAATAAAAAGAATCGAATTTCTTTCTCACTAAACGCCACAAAGCCGGCGACTCCGCCGCTGGGACTGAAAATTAAGAGGCTTAAACTTGCGCTCAAAATTAAAAGAGAGGTTTTTCAATCTATTTTGTAAAATTCGAATTTTTCTCGTTCGGGTATTGGAGATATCTCGCACGAGATATCATTATCTCGGCGCGAGGATAGGCTTCCAAACCAAGTTGTTTTTTGGTTTCCTCCCAAGTTGCTCGTAATCCAAAGACGAGCAAACCGAACATGCAAAAAGGGGATCCTGTGATTCATTATCTCGCAGAGTTCCCGCATCTTAAGGCCTCCCTTATGGTGTAAGAACTTTGAACTTTATTTTCCTTAAATAATTGATTATTATTTATGGAACCAAGGCATGTGGTGATTGGGTTCTTATTTAATTAAAGTCCGGTCCATTGGGGATTCGGGAGTTGTAAATTAAATTATTTATCTCTCTTTATCTCTCTTTATGCAAGGAACTACGACGGCTCCGAGTCTTCCTAGATTGGGAGAAACGGTGGCAACCTACTTGGTGCGGCCACTATCTCGTTCTTCTTTTTTGACTTTCAAAAAAAAAAAAACTTCCTATTTTACTTCCTATCACATAGATTGACTATCACACACGCGCACATCATACTTCATAACCTGTCATTTTCCGCACCGTATACCCTCTATAAAACCCGGGACCCACACTTTACAAGGACTCGATGACGGTAACCACCTAGTCGCCGGTCTCTCCGAAGTTGACAATCCCACTCCGCATTCAATCCACTTAGGATTGTCATATCGCGGGGAGCCTAGCCTTCCACTCCCCGCATCGCCACATTCTCATGTAGATTGACTTTTTAGGATCTACTCCGTGACCGGTCGGTTTTGACTCGGTGATCTTTTCTTGTTTTTGATCAAAACAAAGCTATGTAAAATTGACAATAAGAAAGGATTCGGAAAAAGTCCCTTCGAAAGTCCTTCGAAAGTCCCTTCGGAAAGGTCTCGAAAGTCCCTTCGGATGTCCTTCAAGAAAAATGTGCATATAATCCTTCAAAAAAACAAAACAATCTTACATGGCTTTGTTTTACAAAAATCGGATTGATTGCTTAGTCGTTAGGTTCTCGAGTAAAGGCCTTAGAAACCCCTCAAAACGGGACTTTTCCGTTCCGACCAAAAATTAGGGCTAAATAAAAATCGATTTTCCGTGTGATTATCTCGCGCGGATTACTTATCTCGCACGGGATAATGCTTCGTTTGCATCAATTTTGAGCTCTGAGCCATTTAAGCCCGCTTCCGACTCCAAGCCGCTAGATCCCGACATTCTCCGCATATCTTCGTCGGCTTTTCCGGCTACTCAACTTCCAAGACTCCCAACACAATGCTCTCGACATCGACAACATTCCGGGAAATGAGACCCCGTCTCTAAAACAACCACAAACTTCGGAAGAAGCCAATGACGCTCTAGAAGTGCAAGCTTCCCAAATCCACACTCTCGCATGGAAGAAATTCAAGAGCTTAGGCTGCACTAGCCAACAAAGAAAAGAAGAAGAAAATGATTCTTCCTCCTCCGGAGTAAGAGGAGTCATACACCAAAAAGGGCCAAGGGTCGCCGGCAAAAGCAAAGGCAAGAAAAAGAGGTACGTAGTCTAGCTCATCATCTTCCTCATCCGACAATGAAAGCTACACATCCAAGAAAGAAAGCAAGGGGAAAGCAAGAATGAACCCCTTACTATGGCCATGCTAGAAAAGAAACTTGCATCCCTCGATGTGAGTAAGGGAGCCTTCGGGCTTCTATTGATTACGATACCCTTCAAGTCACCCATGTCAAAGCTTCCTAGAAAGTACAAGACACCCGACATTGCAAAAATTCACGGCACCACCCGTCCCAAATCACATTTGGAGACCTACTTCGGCCAATGCTACCTATGGGTGTTTGATGCACAATCTGTTAGCCCAATGCTTTCCCCAAACTCTCGATGGTGCCGCAAGAGATTGGTATATGACCTTTCCACTCTCTACGAGACTCGACCGGCCACTTCGCTAGTTGTACTTTCCAAAAGCAATACGAGGACAACTCCACTTTATCGCACCACTAGGAAGTGGATCTTGAGCAAACCAAGCAGCCCAAACGAGTCCTCTCACAAAGATTTTGTTAAAAGGTGGAGAACCAAGCTAACCGAAATTGTTGATAGGCCCAGCCTTAGACGGAGCAAATTCACATCCTCATACCAATGCCTTAGAGAGGAATATCAAGACAAGCTAGCCGGCAACTATTTTCCTAGCTTCGCCGAACTTCACAAGTCGGGCATACGGTTAGGATGACCTTCATCAAACAAAGTAAAAGGGAAGCCAAGAAAGAAAGTGGATTCCGTTACAACAAAGAGCTCTTCTTCCTCCTCCAATCCTAAGTGATACGTCCTGTCAATGCCACTGTTTTCAATCATCCCGGAAATGGTAAATACTCCGCGGTAAATTCTCCCACCACAAAAGAAGAAGAAGGACAGACATTATGACAAGCTTCAAGGAATCACCCAAGAAGAACTCTCGCTTTCTCAAGTGCTTGTCAAGAACGGAAAATCAAAACCAAGAGAAGGTGGACCTCCAAAGAAAGATCTTTCCCCGCCAACCATGCTCATCACCTCTTCCGCAAGTACCACAACTTCACCGGTCACGACACCAACTCTCGCTTCCACTTGAAAGACGTTATCCAAGATTTGTTTGACGATAAAGAGATAGGGTTACCAAATGTTGTTGGCCTAATCCTTTGCCAAACAATGAGGTCAATTTAATAGAGATAGAAAGTAGCTTCGAGGACCCTACTGTTTCAGCCACAATTGTGGACGAGAGCCCTCTCTTTAATTTAATGAATCTTCTTTCCGTCGATATATGATGTCTTGGGAGGAAATCTTAGAACAAAAGGGAAAAGTGGTCTAAAAATGCTGAATAACCTACTCACACGATCCGGTCGTGCAGATCATCAACAAAGACCCAAGGGATGAAAATCCTTCCAAAACAAACTAAAGCCTCATCGCCAAGTGAACCTGGAGGACCTCTCTCTTAACTCAATTGAAAAAGACACAAGCAAATATCTCGCTTTGGGGATCTTTGATAGTAGAGCATCTCACAAGCACCGTGGAGATGTTGAAAAGGCATTGGCTTCAAATGACCATTTCCTAACAAGCGACTACACCGAAGAGCTCACTCAAATGATTGGCCAAGTGCAGCTTTGGCAACGCTATCACTTTCACCGACTTGGACTCCTTCCCATCCTATGGGAACAATCATCACGAGGCCCTTTACATAACTCGCGCATAAGGTGAATGGGTACCGAATGCCACGCATTTTGGTCGACAATGGTTCTGCAATCAATGTCCTCCCGAAGAAAGCCTTATCACTCATTAGGGCCTCACCCACAAAGACCTCAAGCCATCCGGGCATACTGTAAGGGTGGGGTACGATTGCACCAAGCTAGAACCGCTCCTGGGGATCAAAGCTTGTAATACTCTGTGAGAAATGGGGCAAGTCACTATGAAGCATCGAATTTCAAGTCATCTTGACATCCCGGCATCCTTCAACTTGCTCGCTTGGTCGCCCTTGGCTACACGACATAGGGGTGTGCTCCTCCTCCCCGCACCAATGCATCAAGTCTCCGACACAACAACACGATAGTCACCATACACCTGGGAGCAGATGGGTCACCAAGCTAGGTTCCTATCTCAAGTACAAACATAGCACTTCCGCATTTCGCGTTCAAAGCTGGTTTTGAGATCGAGAAAGAAAGCACCGTGGAATGTCATAGACACTTGCAACGAAAACGACTACTCAAAGGCACTTAGGTTTTCCCGGAAGCCTTCCTGCCCTGGAGAATGATGCTAGCAAAAGGGTACTTTCCTGGATTGGGGCTTCGAAAGCACTTACAAGGAATAACGGAACCACCACCGGTCCCCCGCCTCACACAAAGCATGGACTAGATACGACATCTCCATCCACGATGAAGATGACATAGGAAGAGTGGGGCTTCACTCAAATCAAGTGGGAAGGAACCTCGTACAAAGACCGCAACGACTCCAAAGTTTAAGGATTGCAAACCTCAAACCATATCGAAGGACACTCAATGGCTACTTTGTTCGAGAAGGGGAAATATTCTACTTTATCTTTTCTGTAACCATGGACTCGATGATAAAGGAAAGCGCCAACCGGGCTTTGAAATCTTCGATCGCATGCTTCTCCTGTATGAAATGTAATCCGTCCCACCGATCCCTAATGATTTGTGGGGCACGAAGGCGTAAAATGACAAGCGAATGGGACTTTGTGTTGGGAGAAGACATGCTACGACAGCCCAAGACCCGTGCCGGTTAGAAGACAACATTCATGCAATATCCAAGGGGGACGCTCCAACTACCGACTACACAAGACTAATACGTAAATGTGATAAGCCAATTTAAACCGGCACGTCACCGGGAGGACCAGCTTGTCGATGAAGACTTCATGATCAAAGAGCTTGGTTGCACTCCCCACCCTCGCAGGAAGATAGGCCCTACAACTTTTACATTAGAAGTGTGCTCCACCTCCGATGAACTCACTCAAGAGGAAATCGAGGCGGTGGCTGAACATGTATTCCCTTACTTCCTTAATGAAAACTTTGATCTTTCCGAGTACCCCGAGATTGCTAACATCGTAAATGATGAATTAACTAATAATAATCAATATAACGAACACGTTAATAATGAATCATACGATGAGATAGATCAAGATAACGAACAAATCTTAAAAGAATTAGCTAAGCAAGTAGGTCGTCAGGGAAAGAATGGCCCCGCTGACGACGAAGAAATGCAAACAGCTAATCTTGGGACAAATGTAAGACCCTGCAGAAACAAAGATCGGCAGCTTCTTCAAGGGGGAAGACAGAGAAACCTTGACCCAGCCTCCTCAGAGAATATGTCGACGTATTCGCTTGGTCCTACAAAGATATGCCCGGGTTGAATCGCCGCTTGTAGAACACAAGATACCACCGCTACCCAACGCCAAGCCGCCAAGCGTAAGCTACGCGTAATCAAGCCGGAATGGTCAATGCAAGTGAAAGAAGAAATCATGAAACTCTTGAATGTAGGGTTCATCAAAGTGATTGAATATCCTAATGGTTAGCAAACACAAAGGCAAGTAGCCAAGTCGAACGGGAAAATACGAGTCTCGTGTTGATTTCGTAGACTCAACAAGGCATCCCCTAAAGATGACTTCCCGCTACCAAACATAGACATGTTGGTCGATGCCACAAAGCAAAGATACGAGGTCCGCTCATTCGTCGACGGGTTCGCAGTGGTATAACCAAATCCTCATGGCGTAAGAGGACCAAGACAAGACAAAGATTCACCACACCTCGGGGGACGTTCGCTACACTGGCCATGCCGTTTGGTCTCAAGAACGCCGGGGCTACTCTATCGTAGAGCAAGCCACGACACTATTCCACGACATGATCCATAAAGAAATAGAGGTGTATGTGGACGACATGATTATCCACTCGAAAGGGACAGATGGCCAACACTTCGTAGATCTCGAAAATTCTTCAATCGACCGAGACAAAGACAAAATGAGACTCAACCCCGCCAAATGCTCATTCGGAGTAGTCAAAGGGAAAGTCTTGGGATACATGGTCACGTAACGCGGCATAGAAGCAGCATCCCGCCAAGATAAAGGCCATCACGTACATGCCTCCACCCCGGACACGTAAAGAAGTAAAGGGATTCATGGGCAGATTCCAATATATCGCCGATTCATTAATCAATCGACTACAATGTGCGACCCCATCTTTAAGCTACTTAAGAAAAACGCACCTCAAGAATGGACCGAAGAATGTCAAGAAGCATTCGAGGAAGTTAAGCACTACTTGACTTCCCCACCTATCCCGGTTCCACCACACAAGGAGAAGCCCTTGAAGTTGTACTCACAATCAGGCTGCATAACGCACAGGGGCTACGCTTGCTCAAGAACAAACAAATTTCGCACACGTAAAATGCCATCTACTTTGTCACCGCAGCATTCCAAGGCAAAGAAATCAACTACTCTCCACTCGACAAGTCATGCGCCGCTCTCGTCCTGGGTATCACAAAGGTTAAAGCACTATATGGAAGCCTTTCCACCCGTCTCATCGCAAAGACGGATCCACCGAAATATATCCTAGACAAATCAAATTTGTCTTCGAGACTAGCCAAATGGTACTTCATGCTCGCGGGTACGATATCACTTACGTCACTCAAATCCGTCGAGGGAGTGTATTCGCAGATCGCTGGCCGAATTTCCTTGCGACGAAGTGAAGGGGGAAGACCCGCGATTCCCCGATGAGGACATCCTAAGCATAGAAGAAAATAAGTGGCAATTATTTTTCGATGGCGCAGCCTAACAAGAGAGGGTTTGGCATCGGAATGTTATTGGTAGACCCTAACGACATCTACACTCCACTAGCAAGACGTCTTGACTTCGACGCCACCAACAATACCGTTGTATCACGAGGCTTGCATAGCGGGGCTTCGAGGCAGCCCTAGAACGCAACGTGATCGAACTCGAGGTATTCGGGGATTCCCAATTGATCATCAATCGACATTAAAGAAGTGGAGGGTCCAAGATCCAACCCTTCAAAGATACAAAGGCCCACCTCCAAGAATTGGCGCATCAATTTCAAGATGTTTCATTTCACTATCTCCCAGAGACAAAAATCGGTTTGCGACGCACTAGCCACACTTGCTTCTTTGGTCGAAATCCCTAAAGGAAAAGCAGTTAAACCCTTCAAGATAACACGGCGTGCAACTCCCGAGATACCGCGCCGTTATAGATCTTCACGATCGCAAAGACAAATGGTTATCCAAAGGTGCCGCCGTTGAAAACTCCGAAGGGAAACCATGGTACCACGACATTTGGCATTTCATCCTAGATGGAACCATCCCACCCGAGATGCACCAAGACTCAGATCGCCCTTAAGAGGTTGGCCGCCAATTACGTCATCACGGCTGGCCGTTTATTCAAGAAACATCCCCAAGGAAACCTCCTGCGCCACCGAGGAAGAGGCCCAGAAATAATGGACCATGTTCATCAAGGCATATGTGGAACCCACATGAGCGGAAACATGCTCGCCAAAAAGATCATCGACAAGGGTACTTTTGGCCGACCATGGAAGCCGACCGTACCAAAATGGTCAAAAAGTGCCACAAGTGTCGATACACGCCAATCTTCAAAGATGCACCGCCTTCCTTGTTGTACCCAATGACTTCACCTTGGCCGTTCTCTACATGGGGAATAGACGTGATTGGAAAGATCACACTGCAGGAGCCAACGGACATCAAGTTTCGTCCCTAGTAGCCATCGACTATTTCACTAAATGGGTCGAGGCCGCCTCCTACAAAGTTCGAATGCCAAAAAGGTTGCGTAATTCATCAAGCACAACATCATCTCGCCGATACGGGGTTCCACAAGAGATGATATCCGATAATGGGTCACACTTCGAGAAGGAAACCAATCGCCATCGACCGAGTACAAAATCACGAGACACAAGTCATCTCCTTATAGGCCTCAAACAAACGGAGCAGCTTGAAGCCGCGAACAAAACAATCGAGACTATCATCGAAAATGACAAAGCCACTGGAAAAGACTGCCCGACAAGCTACCGTTCGCACTATGGGGTACCGCACTTCAGTCCGAACAGCCTACATGTGGAAACTCCCTACGCCCTCACATTTGGGATGGAGGCTGTCTTACCGATAGAATTGGAAATACCATCACTAAGGGTTCTCCTAGAAAACCAAGTGAATGAAGTCGACTGGCTAGAAAGCAGATACGAAGAGCTAGCCCCGTTGGATGAAAGAAGGTTGAAAGCACTCGAACACACTCAAGCTTACCAAAGAAGAATGGCAAGAGCTTTCAACAAAAAGGTCAAGACAAGGAACATCGAGTAGGCGACCCGGTGCTCCGTGAGCATCGTCCCGACCTTTCAACCCATTAGGAAAGTGGGGACCAAGGTGGATAGGACCCTACATTGTGAAGAAGATATTCTCTCGGGGGAGCCCTTCACCGGTAGACTTAGACGGAGATCAACTACCGAAGCTTCGGCCAACATGGACAAGCTCAAGAAGTACTTCGCGTGACTTGGCCTCCTTAAAACAAATCGCTCGCTAGGTTGAAAATCCCGGAAAGGACGACCTAGGCAAAAATTAGAGCTAGCACAAGAAAAGAAGCCCGCTAGATCGAAAACCCGAAGGGGCGGTCTAGGCAAAAGAAAGGGTGTGCATAAAAAAAAAAAAAAAAAAAAAAAAAAAAAAAAAAAAAAGGGGGGCCTTATCTCGCGCGAGATTACTCTACTACGGAGCCATATTTTGTCCTTTTCTCAAAAATGAACTACGCTGACCCGAGCCTCTTGTTTAATTGTTGTAAAAGAGGAACGTAGGCAGCCTTCGGGTTCGGTCTAATCAAATAAATAAATCAAAGTTGTCCCTTTTATTAATCAATGCATTTCATTAATGATAATAGGGAAATCCTAACCACAACGACTAATTTGCTAAGCTAACAAACTTGAAAAAAATAATACTAATAAAGCAAAAACAATTGATCTATCAAAGCAATCTCTTGGTACTCTTAAAGATCTAGCCTTTCATTAACTTGGTTGGCCGGCGGACATGGTCTCCACCGTTGTCGTGATCCTCCTTGCGCTTTGAGCCTCTCAAAGCGTAACATTCCTCGAGACGATCAAAGACAGATTCCGACAGCCTCTTGAAGACATGAGGCCCGTCCAAAGCTTGCGTCTTTCCGTGCATTCCCTTGCCTCGCCTCTCGTACCAATCCCCATCAAGAAAATCCCGAGTAGGATCAAGCCGCACATTAGCGTGATCGACCGAGCCTCGCTCCTTCGCAAGATACCGCTGGCTACAAAAGAATCTCTTAGCAGCGAAAGCCGCAAGTCATCAATCTTCTCTCGCACTAGGATGACCTATGGAGGAACCAATCCAAATATTTGTCGACAGGAAGATGCTTGCATTGAAAGTCCGAAGGTTCGACCAACGGTCCCGATTAGTTCCTACACCCCATGCTTGAGCTAGCACTGCGCAAACTCTACACCAATATAAGACACTACACGAGAAGCTCCTTCGAAAAGATAAGTGTCCCGTCGTCGACCAAACCGACGGAGCACCCGCTTGGAAAAGTAAAAGGAGGAATCTCGCAAACCCTAAGAACAACCCCGTCAAAACCCTTGGTATTGGCAACATACTTGTTCAACCTCCAATAAGGTGGACACCAGAGAATATCGGCAGCTTCGGTCTTCGCACCGCCTCACCCCATTCATCCGCCGAAAGATCTTTGATTAACAACTTTCGTGTATGATATGTAAAAGGAGAATATTCCAACGGGGACCTATCAACTTGAGATGCTCCCTAAGCCAAATAGTCAACAGAGGGGACTCCCTTGAGTCATGACGCCACCCTATGCAGCTCATCAAGACCATGAAGGGTCTCACCCAAGATTAGCGAATAATGTTCCTAGAACGTTTCCTAGCCTCGCGTAACAACTTCCACCAGCTGGGAATCGACCAAGCCGTCCCTACACGTAAACAAAACATCTCCGAAAAGAGAAAGAGCCAGAAAGTTCCGCTTATGGACATGAAAAGCATCATCATCGTAATCACCGCCGAAGCGTCCCGAAAAGAAGAGCAATCAACCCACTTGCGGTGAACCAACTCATAACAAGTATCAAGGGGGATCCCTAACAATTCGTTCAAAGCCTCCGAATGATTCCTATGATACTTAGGAACAGCAATCTCGCTACCAAAGGCATATCCAAGATAATGGCGAATTCCTCCACGGTAGGCACCATCTCATTCAAAGAAAAATTGAAAAGATGAATAGAGGGATCCCAAAATCGAGCAAAGACCCCGCAATAACTTCCAATCCGGTTGGAGGTTCTTCAAAGTGAAAAGAATTATAAATCCGAATTCTGCGATAAACTTATTGCGAGATCGGTTGCGAAACGACCTTAAAAAATCCCTTGATGCTTGCTTGAAAGATGCAATCACTTCGTAGGACAAAGAAAAATCATCGACAATCATGGACGTTGGGGCAATCTCCTTGGAAGCCATGGATCACAGTGGTTGAAAAAGAAGACAAGAGTTTCACCCTAACAGATAACCCTAGAGTTTGAAAAGCTAGAATGAGTTATCCGGCCAGACTACAGGGTGATTTTATAGGGAAAACTGTCAAAATCCTGTTCGAAAAAGGAAGAGATTTCTGCCTGGGTAGCGTGTCTCGTGCGAGACACCTTATCTCGCGCGAGATATCCCTACGGCAAAACAACAAACAGCTTTACTCAAACAGAATCTAGCCCCGACTTGGCGAAGCAAGTCTCGAAAACCCGCGTGTACAATTCATAACATGCAATAAAACACCATACTCGTGCTCAAAATTGCGGCCTATCGGCCATTCCCATTTCCGAAAAAAAAACATGGAAAGTCGAGAAAGTTAATTAAACTAATTAGACCTAGGATTAGGTGCTAAGAAAAAACCATTGTTTTGTGCTACCTACTTGTTCCTAACAAAAATTTAAAAGAAAAATTGTTTGGGCCCACACGGCCAATATGTACAGATAATCAGATAAAGAAAAGGGGAGGGGATCACGCCATCAAGTCGCTCGAGCCGCCAACACCTCCGCCATCACCACTGGGGGCTACCATCCCTCCTCGACCTCTTGGCTCCGCAAGTAGGGGTCATCGCCGAGGCCACCGTTGAGGCCGCCGAAGAAGCTTTCGAATGCCTCTCTGGACAGTCCGACACCAAAGCCATCAACCCACCATCTTGGTCGCTCCACGGTTGTAATCGGCCGCGGATATGGTGACCGAAAATCAAAGAAAAGAAGATGCTCGAGATGGAGTCGGACATATACACTTATATGCACGAACAAAGACAAATGTAAACATACCGAAGAGACATCACCGGGAGGCGGTAACCCTCGGGAATCCGATCAGAGACGGGATGTGCCCCATCATTGGCATGCTCCCCATCATATACGTGTAGCTCAAAGGGCCGTAGTCCGGGGCAAAAGGCAGAGAACCCGTAGCTCGAGAGGAAGTGCTAGGGGCCGAAGAACCCGAAGCGTGCGCAGGCGGAGCCACGAGCATGTGATCGCCTATCCCCCACCAGAGGGGACCCATCAACCGAGGCGTAAACTCCGCATAAGAAGCCTAGGGAATCACGCAAGCCGTCGCCGCATCACCCACCAAAAGACCCGCATAATCATCCTCTCGGAATAGAGTGGGTGGGATACATCGACCTCGGCGGATCCGCCGGCACCCCGTATGATAGTCTACCCCGCCGTGCTGGGAAGACCCGCTCACCAAGGTACATGGTATCTCCCTCCAAAGACGCCAAGATCCTCTCGCATCCCGTAGCATCCCAAGCGCGATGCACCTCCAGCCTCCAACAGGTCCAAGGATATAGGCCCAGCCTCTCGTACTCAAAGGTGTCCAAAGATGGCCCGCGCTCCGCCACCGTCAAGGTCCAATCCCGGTCCTCCTCCTCATCAACGGTCCGATTCGGGTGGCTCCACCTCCCGATATCCGGAAACAAAGGGGCCCGGCTCTCCAACTCAAACTTGTACAGCCCAAGAACAAAGATAGCCCCATATCTCGCACAAAGAAAATGTATCAAATTCAAGATAAAACTCGCATGAAGCATACGTACGTAAAATGTAAAATGTAATCAAAGAGCATACCTCCTGTGCATAAGAATACCCCGACAGAGAGTCCTTGGTATTCCTACATGCCTCATCCATGGCATGGTAGCAAAGAGGCTAGCCCCGCCGAGCCCCAATCATAGCCGCTCACTTCATCCAGATCAACCAACAAGCGTAACAAAGAAAGACGGGCCGTAGAAGAATGGTTCGCAAAAATAGTCTCGTAAAGGATATACTGCAGGGAACCCTCACCAACCGATCAATATTCACATTCGGCTTCTCCGAGTAGTCCTCAATCCGACGCGGAGGGGTGTCAACTCAAGAAAGATACCCCTTAACCTTGTTAGGGGGAAACCAATCAACGCTCCACGCCGCCGGACTCGCAGCTTATAATTCGGAAACTTCGGCAGGGGATCGCCAATGAACTCTAACCCCGTGATAGCAAGAAAATCAGTCGGAGTGATAGTCGCTTCCCCGAAGCGCAAGTGAACGGTGTGGGTAGTGTCCCACCACCTCTCCCGAATAGCCTGAAGAACTTGGGGAGTCCGCCTTATTCCCTGGAGATTGTCAATGAAAGTCAGCAAACCCGTTTGGGCCACCCTAGCTCGGACGCCGTCAAGATCCTTGATCTTGTCCCACACCGCCTTAGCCATTTTCGGACTCCCCCGACAGTTCTTAATTGGCTTATACGACTGCAAAACAGAGGAAAAACAGAGAGGGCAACATTAGAAATCATTCCAAATCAAGAAATCAATGAAATAGAAGAAATTTTTCATTGGGGCATTTCATCGAACACTTGGCGTGCGTACAAGAAAAGCTTGCCCGAGGATGTCAATCATAATCCGAATCAACCTCTCCTACAATCCATGATATGTAGGAGGCTCATACGCACACAATGCAACAACAAACATCCAAAGAAAATGCACAAAATCAAGGCATGCAAGGGGAACCTAGCTCTAAGCACAAACATGAACAAAAGGCCATTGATGAAATTTGAATTCAAGGGAAAGGGAATTCAAACTCAATGCAATACAAGAAACAAGAGGTGAAGATAGAGTTCTTACCAAGCCCTCCCGGACAAATGGGTAGAGATGTGGGCGTGCCTATCGAATGTGAGATCATCGCGGGGATAATCCTTCCCTAGTAAATAACTCCCCAAGATAGGATTTCTTTGTTCTTGAGCCATCGATTATGGAAGGAGGAGGGATTGAGAATGGATTAGGGGGAGAATCACCAATCAAATCCACGAAAAAATTGCAAAGAAAGCGACCTTGGCTTGAGCTAGGGAGGGAATTTTGTAAAAGATGTTTTCAAAATAAACAAGAGTTGCTGTTTATATGCCCCGACAGTAGATATCTCGCGCGGTATATCATATCTCGCGGCGAGATAAACCTTTCCGGAAAAGGACAAAATTGTCCTCGACAATAAGCGTCTACGCAACGTCAAAGTTCAAAATTTTGACACATTTACCCTTGGAAATGATAAAATAGCAGGAAACGTGGAAAACCGACACCGCAAGTCACGGAACGAGCCAAACGTGACGCCCGCACAATCGCCCGCACGGCACCGCCGCCCGAGATCCGAGTGGTCCACAGATCAACTCAATCCACATGATTCAGAGCCTGACAGGTGGATCGTCATCAAAAAGCTCGGTCCAACGCCCAAACAGTGGGATCGTCATCGAAAAAGCCCGGTCCCAACGCCTGCACAGGTGGATCGTCAAACCAAAAGCTCGGTCCAACGCCCAAACAGTGGATCGTCATCGAAAAGCCCGATCCAACGCCCAAACAGGTGGATCGTCATCGTAAAAAAAAGCCCGGTCCCAACGCCCGCACAGGTGGATCGTCGAACCAAAAGCCCGATTCAACGCCCAAACAGTGTGAATCGTCATTCCCAACAACAAAAAGCCCGATTCGGAGCCCGTAAAGGCGAATCGTCACAAAACCGACAGGGACTCAGAGGGCCGGACAGTAAGCCTTTGTGTTCTAACATAATTCCCACAGTTCGGAGCCCAGACAGTGAATCTTGAGACAAAGTGGATATTCGAATTGGGTCTTGATTTGATTCCTCGCATGAATTTACCTTTTCGAAAATAAAATCTCCGCGATTTTCAAATAATTTTCAAAATACCTAAAGCAGCCTTTTCGTGTTTTGGAGTCGAACTACATTTTGGTCTGATTCTCCGATAGAGATACGTAGGCAGCCGTGCGGCACGACCATCCCGATGTTCGTAATGATGTCTTTTCTATCGACGACACTTCTTCTTTCATAAGACTCCGTCGCCGAGGGGCTCTGTAGACACCCCATTCTCGAACACATCTAACATACTTATACCACTCTAAGTCTCGCTTTGAGTCAAGAAGTACAAATCCACCATTTCGTCATGTTTCGTTAAGTTTTGACTAACTACCGTTAGTTTGGGACTAAACTGCATACGAGATAACGAGGAAAGGACAAAACTGTCCACAGGAGCAATATCTCGCCGCGAGATGGCGTGTCTCGCGCGAGATATCCCCCTCTCGCAGATTGCACGACGGTTCCCTCGTCGATTTCAACCTCTTTTCGAGATAAAACTTTATCTCTCCGGCCAACCAACGGGAGAAGAGGTCTAGAACCATCCGATAGGGTTTTAACTCTCCACTTCTTCATATCCAAACTCTATAAATACTTGGTGACTTCCAAGGTTCAAGAGGTCGAAGAATTTTCACAACACACACATTTTGTTGGTTTCTCTCCTTGAAAGAATCCTACAAAATCACCCTAAAACTCACCTCATAGTTTGTTTGTCAACCTTGTTGATAAACAAGCATCAATCTCCAAACTAAGGACCGAGGCGAAGCTCTGTCCATGTGAAGGGTCGACTCTAAACTTGAGTCGAAACTCTGCCCAAATCACCTCACGCAAGGTAATTCCTAAACTTCCTTCTAATTGATTGTTAGAGTGGTATAAGTCCATAGAATCTAGGATCGGCCTAGAGCCTCTCCAAATCATGGAGACGGTCTCGAAGCAATCGATTCTACATTCCGTTTGACCTCGTCAAATGGACCTTTATTTGTAGTATTTAGATTCGTTTTTTACTTCTTCTTTTAAAAACCTCTCTTTTTCTTTAGCAAGACCGATCTCCGGATTGGGTGAAATGGATGCCTTCTAAACCTACCCATTTCATAACCTAAGCCCCGAACTCAAATCTCTTTCAAATGGTTTTTCTATGTTTCCAATCAAATAATATAGGTGGCGACTCATAAAAAATAAAAGGAATAAGAATTTCTTTCTCACAACGCTACAGGCGGCCAAGACTTGGTTTATGATGTTACCACCTAGAAGTATAAGCACGTGGGATCAATTGCATGATGTGTTTTTACAAAAATATTATCCCCATCCCACGTTAGCTAATATGAGGCAAAAGATCATTGAATTTGCCCAAGAAATAGGTGAGCCATTTCATGAGGCTTGGGACCGATTTAAAATGATGTTAGTGCAATGTCCCCATCACAATTTTCCTTTGCCCTTGCTTAATCAAACTTTTTATGACGGCTTGAATCATTTTAATCAAGCCATGGTTGATAATGCGGCGGGGGGCACTCTAGGAGCCAAAACTCCCCAAGAGACTCATGATTTATTTGAGATGTTGGGTGCTAATTCCCAACAAAAGAGTACAAGGGGTAAGGCTAGGGGAGTGCACGAGTTAGAGGGTAATGATAATTTGGCTAAACAAGTGTCTCAATTAATTGCCATGTTTAATGCTAAAGGCACCTCTCTTGGTGCTAATGTTGTGCAAGATGCTTGTTCTATTTTTGGTCTCCTCACTCATGCTACTAACTTTTATCCTAGTGGTGCACATTTTATTTCTAATAATGAACAGGTACATGCACTCAATGGATACAACCCAAGGCCTCCGCAAAACAATCCATTTAGCAACACCTATAATCCGGGGTGGAGGAATCATCCGAACTTCTCATGGGGAGGAAATCAACAACAAAACAAGCCTCTCCATCCTCAACCTCCACCGGAACCGTATGACCAAAAGAAGGAACCATGGGAAATAGTCGCGGATCAATTGCGAGCGGAGAATAATCAGTTGAGGGCCGAGAATCGACAAGCGGCTCAAAACCATGAGGCCGCCATCAAAAAGCTTGAAACACAAATAGGGCAACTTGCGGAAGCCCTTCAAGGTCACAAGCCCGGAACGTTTCCGAGCCAAGGACATCAAGCAATGGCCATATCCACGCTACGGAATGGCAAAGTGGTAAGTCAAGAGGTTTGTTCTCCTTCTTCTTCTTCTCCCCCTCCCCCTCCCCCTCCTCATATTTCTAATGAAGATGCGGAAAAGAGTACATGTGGATTGGGAGAAAAATCCAAAGACACTTATATACCCCCCAAGCCATATGTACCACCGGTGCCCTTTCCCGGTCGAGTGATGAGACATAAGTTAGAGCATCAAATGAAAGAATTGATGGAGATGTTCTCCAAAGTTAGCATAAATCTCCCACTGCTTAATGTGATTAAAAATATTCCGGCCTATGCAAAATTTTTCAAAAAATTAAACTCCAAAAAACATAGGTATGGAAAGAATGAGATGTTGATCATGGGGGAGAGTGCTAGTGCCATAGTCCATGATGGTAGCAGATGAGAAAATAGAAATTTCGGTTAATGATGTGATGAAACACCCCATAGATGATGATAGGGCAGGTTGTGAGTCCTTAGATGACATAGAGGAGGACAAGTGTGCTAAAGTAGATAAGAGTGACGGTGAGAATTCTAGGGATAAAGCGGACGTTCATGATATGGCTAGTAACAACAAGGCCGACAAACACTCTTTGAGTGACGGACCGTATCACCCCCTAGACCGACCCCATAAGGAGTCGGTGTCAAAACTAAAATCATTTTTTCCTCTAAAAGCTGAAAGTAATAATTCATGTGCTCAAATTGAGGAATGTTATTGTCTTGATTTATCTGATTCTTTTATGGCTAACATTGATGATCAAGATAGCTCCTCTCATAAAGATGTTAAGAAAGATGAGATGCTTGATGTTCGTGGGACCAAGGTACCAAATGAGTTTGGGGGAGAGGCCCCCATGAAGAAAAAGAAAAAGAAGGCCAAGAAGAAGGCCACTAAGATTCCTTGGGCTCCACCCGAGCTAATAAAAAATGGTACATTCATGTGGAAAGCGGTGGGCGTTTGTGCCCGCGACTATGCAAGGTGGGCTAAGGGAAGGAAGGCTAAGGCCAAAGAGATGTAATTGGGAGCAACGGTCGGGCTAACGACCTTAACCAAATGCGCTAATTGGGAGGCAACCCAAGTAGGTACGTTTTATTTGCTTTATTTATTTATTTATTTTGTTGTGTCATATCGTCCTTTGAACCCGAGGCATGTTTTTGTTCTCTTTGCTATGAGGACATATCATGTTTTGAGTTTGGGGGTAGATATCTCTCCGAATTTGTGGGTTTATAGGGGAGTGTATATAGTGTCACCCTCCAAAAAAAATAGAAAAATTTTAAAATTTTGTTCTTTTCATATTTTGGGAAGTTGGCAAGAGTCCATGATGATTTGAGAGTGATTTAATTTTAAAAATCTTGAGTATTATTGTCAATATGGGGATATAATTGCATTGAAACATGTAAAGTATGATTTCTCCACGTTTCACTTCCATATTATTTTTCTTGATCATGGTTATCAATTTAGGAGACCTTTATAGGATTACTTTGACATTCTCGGAGTTCCTAGAACATGTTTGCATGACTTTCAATAACACATCAATTAGGCTATTCGGAAAGTGATATGTGGCTATTTTCTTTGAACCCTATTTGTGAGCCTTTAACTTTCTCGTCACTTATATAAAAATTTCCGCTAGAACCCCATTTGAGCTTAAAAAAGAATGGAATCTCTCACAAAGTGGGAGGTTATTTTAGACCACCATTCGCCTTCTTTTGTACCCTCATTATCCTACCCTTTTAACCTATACACTATTTGCCCACCTTTTCAAGAAAGTGAAACTAGGGAATGAATTGGGATATTTGGGTGATGTTTAAAAAATCAAATAATTGAGTGAAAATTGATCATGAAAGAAAAAAGGGGTTATGAATTGTATTGTAATGAAAAAAGGGGCTTGAGCAAAAAGTATTGAATGCACATTTTTCATGATATATTTGTGCAAAGAAAAAAAAATGAAAAAAAAAAGAAAAACAAAGAAAAGAAAAGAAAAAAAAAAAGAGAAAAAAAATAATTTGCCTTGCCCTCTCTAATGTTGAAGTGGAAAGTGATCAAAAAGAAAGAAAGGTGATCAATCTCAAGTTTGAAAGTATACAACATTATAAGTTTGGGGGTTAAATCAATGGGTTGGCTTGGAGCGGAGTGATAATTTCAATGTGAGGATGTATGACGAAGACTTTCTAGTTTCACTTGCTTGACTTCGTATGTCCTTATCTTCATTTTGTAACCGTGAACCTAGCCCGCGTTTATCGCGATACATTACAAACCATAAAGCCATATTTGATCCCTAAAGAGTAGCCGGGTTGACAGTTTTGTTTAAATATACATATAAGTGTCCCTTGTGCAAAAATTTCATCTTATTTAGAGCATGCGGTTAGTGACCCTATAAAATATCTTATTTTGGTGACAATGATCTCCCATATTTCATTCATCTTTCATTATGTGGTGGGAAATTGTAAGTTAGATGCATCCATGTAATTATAGTCCCATGTTCATGATAATTCTTGTAGATTATGTGTGTTGTAAAGATCTGAGACTTGTTGTGCCAACGACCTATTATATGAATTGAACAATCCCAAAAAATATTTTCTTTTGTTTTATTTAGTTAGTTCGTTTTTATTTTGTTTTAGTTTTATTTTACTCGAGGACGAGCAAAAGATAAGTTTGGGGGTATTTGATGGATGTGGTTTTACCCATCCAAAAGATATATTTCCTAGCTTATTTGATGCTCGAAACCTTGAGAATTTAATGTATTTTCTAGTATTTTGAAAGTACAGGGGTTGAAGTGCAATTATTGATAAAACGGAGGATTGAAGCGTACTTTGAAAGCTTTTGGATCAAATTGCAATTTTGGAAAATTTGGGACAAAACGGAAATTATGAAGTTCAAGGGCCAAACCATAAATATTGGAAATTCAGGGACTAAATTGGAAATATGGAAATTTTGGACGAATTTGATTTATAAAAATTCATGGGTTAAATTGAAAAATAAAATCTCAAAGAGCGAAGTGCAAAAGAAGTTTTTATAGTGACCAAAGTGCGACGGCAAAATAGCGGGACGAACCGAATGCCAAATTGGTACAAAGTAGGCCAAGCTGTGGCCGGCCAAAATGCTGCTGAGTTAGGGCCAAGCATGGCCAAGGGGAAGCTGTTAGGGCCAAGGAGCTAGGCCAATGCAAGAATTGGGCCAAGGCAATTTGCTGGAAATGGGCTTCATCTTTGGGCGGTCGCTGAAGACCATTATGGGCAGCCGCTCAAATAGATTAAAATGGCCGAGAATTGCTTCTGTTCAACTGGGCAGTCGATGGGCAGCTGTGGACGACCGCCCACAAAAATTTCAGCAACGGAATTAATTCCGTCACAAATGAGGAAAACGTGATTTTTCACAGATTTGCACAGAATCAGTGACGGATTTCGGGAGATTTTCTATTTTGACTAGGATTTTGACCCTAATTTGTTTCCAAAAAGGATTTCCACCTCCCTCCTCCTATAAAAACAACCCTAGACTAGTTTTGTATGATCTTTGATCTTTTATCTTTTACCTTGGAATCTTTGGATCTTTTATTCTTTTATTCTCTCTATAGTTTTAGTTTATGTTTTATTTATTTATGAAGATTAAAGAACAATGTTTTGATTTATTTATTTTAATGGCCATTCAAGGCTAAATTATTTTATTCATGGATTGAGGTGAGTAGCAATTTGATCTTTATTCTAAGGTTTTAATTCTTCCTATCTTTTTCGTTCTTGTTCTTCTCAACATTCTTAACCATTGTTCTTGAGATCAATTGTGTTGACCTAGCGAAATACCTTTGACCTCTTGAATTTATTTGGATATGAATTATTGCACTTGCGTGGATGATTTGTAATTTGACCATTGTTGAGAAGAATAGATTCAATTGAGGACCTAGCGAAAATCAAACGAATCTAGGTTCCATGGTTCTTAAGTTTTTAATTGAAATTCTTGAATGTTTATATTGACCTAGCGGAATATATAAACGAGATAGAGTTATTAGGGTTCTAATGTTCTTATTGACCTAGCGGAATGTATGAACATCTTAATTCTATATTTTTGTGAATGAACCCAAGAATGAGATTGAATCCTTTTTACATGAAATAAAAAGCATAAAGTGATAATTGTTATGATCCCCAATCCATGAATCCCTTGTCTCTTGATATCTTTGATTTATTTATTTTGCTTTCTTAGTTTAATAATTTAATCAAATCAAAAACCCCCTTTTCCTTTGTTTCTTTTTACACTAATTAAATCAATTTGTTCAACACTCAAATCTCTGTGGATTCGACCCTTGCTTGTGCATACTACTACAACGGTAGCTAGTACACTTGCTAGGTATTTTATTACAAGTGGATTTTTATCCATCATCTTCCTAATAAAAATTTATAACTATTTATTGATAATCCATTATAATTACTATAAATGACAATATTTAGATTTTCATTAAAATAATTAAATTAATCTGAAATTATTGCTCGAAGTTTAATCAAAATAATAAAAAAAACTGTAAAAAAAAATCATTTCAAAAGGGAGGGAGTACGCATTTAACAAATATGGAAACTAGGTCAAACATACAAATACAATGGTCCCAATTTAGATGGAGAAAAGAATTTGAAATTGGACCAAATAAGGGTAAAAGTAGAGCCGTCAAGTTGGGACTGTCCCGTTGGGACGTCCCGTTGGGACGTCCCGTCCCGACCTATAAATGGAACGGGATGGGACAATATTTTTTCATCCCATTTGAAAATGGGACTATTCGGGACGTCCCGTTTGGGACGCGGGACAAACGGGATACGGGACGGGATGGGATGGGACGGGACGTCCCGTTCCCGTTTCTTTTTTAGAAAAAAAAAAAAAACAAACAAACGCAAACAAAAAACGAAAACGACCTAACCCTAAATTAAATCATTCTGTTCTTTTCTTTTCCCTCTCTCTCTCTTTCTCTCTTCCGCTTCCGTGATTCAGCGGCGAATCGGCGTTCCTTCTTCTCCTCTCCCGGCGAATCGGCGATCGGCGAGGCGACGACCGACGAGCACTTTCCACCCCTCCCCGCCGTTCCTTCTTCTCCTCTTCTCTCGAATCTCGATCTCAGGTACCCTCTTTCTCTTAGATCTGTTGTTGTTATCTTGATCATGTCTCTTTATTAATGTACTATTGCAGCTTCTTATGAATCTCATTCCCGAGTCGATTAACACTAAATACACGACTAGACTTCAGATAAAGCTGGACCTGACTTGTACAGCTCTATTTTCTGTTGTTCTATCCTTTGATCCATTCGATAGTGTGGTTGTACAAAAATAACAATGTAGCACTCCACAAATATTTTGCTTGTGTATGTATATATACTGGGGATTTGGCAAAGTTTCATTTTGCTTATGACTAAAAAAATTTAATGAAAGCAATTTCAAACCGTGAAGCTAAGAAAATTTCGGTTCAAGGAAACATTCCTTGTTAATCAGTTGTCTTTTATATGAATTTTATAATCCATCCCAAAAGCATTGTCCCATTTGAATGTGTTAAATTATTGTTACTTTTACTTAATATTTGTGTTTTTATTTAAATGTAGAAACTGATGATAATGAAGATGAAGCAGATGCTATTGTCAAAACATCTTTACCAAGTGAAGGGTCCAATAATGTGCAAGTTATTGAAGATTGATAGGTAACATTTTCATTCCTCTAATTTGTTCTTTCTGAAAGTATCTTTCAGCTTTTTCTTACTTATAGATCTGCTTGGTTTGTTAAATTCTTGATGTATATTCTAGATCTTAGTTTGTTAATTTCATCGCTTTAATCAGTTCTCTTAAGCTTCTTGGTTTGTTAAATTCTTGATGTATATCCTAGATCTTAGTTCATTTCCTTGTTTTCTGTCTTGATGATTAATTGATCCTCGATTGGTTTGTTCAATCTTTGATGTATAACTTAGATCTTGGATCAGTCTCTTATTTGCTTTTAGATCTGATCATTTTTTCTAGTTTTGCTTTATTTATTATTTGATTTATTTCAAAAGAATATCTTTGGATTTGTGTTTGTTTTGGGTGTTGTCAGATTGATCTGATTTCATTTTTGATGGGGGTTTTACGGGGTTGAAGTGATAGATAGCTCGGTTCTTGGGTCTAAGTTGGGGGTTTGGTGATGCGTGTGATGACGGTATGGAGTGCGATTAAGTGTTTGAGAAAGCTGTCAAGGCGAGTTTTCACTTTGTTAAATTATGTTGTTTTTGGTGTAAGCTTTTATCATTCTATCCTTTGTATGCATGCAAATTCGTTTCCTAAACACACATACTGCCATGTTGATTGAAAAGTCATATTAAATTTAAGGACTTTCTTGAAATTCCACAAGATGTCTTACCTTTTTTAGAAATAGAATAATCCATTTTTTGGGACAAATCTGAAAGAAAATAGGGAGTATTTTTTGGGACGGAGGGTATTTTTTTTGCATTATGCTTAGTCTGGATTATTATAGTGAAAATGCTTATTTTGGAAATGGCTTTCTAAACATTGGCTATTCTCTTTTACAGGTAGGGAAAACCCTAAGTGCACGAAGATGGAATGCTGCATTTTCTAAAGAGGGACATTTGGATATTCTTCTTTGTACTTAGGAGGATTCAAAGAGGGGGACAAATCTGAATGCTTTTTTTCTGTGTTGATAAAACTTATTTTGTTATTAACTAAGTTCTAGCTTGTTTGTAACTTGTAATACACTTGATGGGACGGAGTATTTTCGTATGTTGAATTTTTTTTTCTGTGTTGAATGCTTTTTTTCTCTTTATTTCTCATAGTCAACGGGTCCCGTATGGGTCCCGCGGGATCCCGCGTCCCGCAAATGGGACGGGATGGGACGGAGTATTTTCGTTCCGTCCCGTTTTGGTCCCGTCCCGCTCCCGTCGTGGGACAACGTAATTTCGTCCCATCCCGTCCCGTATTCCCGTATTGACGGCTCTAGGTAAAAGCTTTCAACGAGTGGAAGTAAAAATATTTGCTCTTGCGCGGCTAGAACACCACTGCTCACGGTTGAAAGAAGGACACTTGACCAACCGTACTAAACAATTTATGAGTTGTGCGAGTGCATTCTATATATATATATTTATCTTAAAATCTAAAAAAAATCTTATTATTTACGGGAAATCATTGGGTGCACTTGCACCCCGTCCTTCTATGGTAGATCCTCCCCTGGATGGAGATATGCATGAGGAACAACCAAGGGTGGAGATCGGAGGAAGAAAATGCACTAAATGTTGACTGTGGATTGAATTTGATTAGCTATAATGCAGTGCAATGAATAAAACAAATTATGAAATCTATATTTATATTTAAAGTAGGTGAAGAGGCATATGGTAATGCCATATGGACAATTTTTTGTAAAGATTTTCATTTGTGAAGACACATCACCATATACTCCTTAAATGTGTGACTTTTTATATTCTTTGTTATTAACTAATGGTATTAGATAATACTCCCTCCGTCCCGGACCTATGTACACACTTTGACTTTTGCACGTAAATTAAGAAAGTGAATAATGGAGAAAGTGTTGTGAGTGTAAAAGTAAAATAGGAGAGAGAATGAGTGGAGGGAATAGTAAATTATAATGGTGTTGTGAGTATTAAAATAATGTAGGAGAGAGAATGAGTGGAGGGAATAGTAAAGATTCTTTTCCATTTTAGAAAATGTGCACGTAGGTGTAAGTACCCCAATCTGGATCACCCCCTTTCAAACACACGGGAAACACCGCAGACTCATCAAACGTAGTCTCGGAGACCTCTCTCACTCAAAACCCTCTCAAAACCCTCTCAAAACCCTCTCAAACCCCCAACCAAACCAAGGGAGGAGCCTTCCTGGGATAAAAAGGGACAAAAGGACCTTTTGGGAATTTTCAGGAAATTGGGAAAGCAATATTGATCCGTACGGACCTCTTTGCTGCAATGATTACTAAATCCCCTTAAAGTCCACAATATTCCCTCAAATCCCGGAAGAAATGATTACCCAAATGCATGGTTGGTCCGTACGGACCTCTTTGCATGCTGAGTTGGTCCGTACGGACCTTCTTGCATGGGGGACATCATCATTCCAGAATATTCTCCATCATTGCAGATTCCCTCAAATCGAGGAAATCCAAAATTCTGGATAACCAAGAAGGTCCGTACGGACCTCTTTGCTCCGAAATTTTTACTATAAATAGAGGGCTCCCCCTCCTCATTTTCACACACCTCCCTCTTCTCTCTTCCTCCCTTAGCCTTCTGGCTCCCCTCTAAGTCCTCTTGAGGCACTCTCGGCCCCTTTCGGATCCTTCCGAGGCCTTAGAGCTCCCTTGTGGTGCTCAGAAGCCTCCCAGCGCTAGAGACGGCTCCCGCTGCCCGAGGCACTCTCGAGGTACTACGAGGCCCCTCGTGGTACTCAGAGGCCTTGCACAGGTCTTTCCACGGTGTCCCGGCTCTTTCCGAGTCAAGCCGAGCGATCCCAAACCACGCCGAAACTCTACCCGAGTGACTCCACGCCACCACAACGCACGCCGAACCTGCGCCGAGTGATCCCGACGATCCCCACGCACGCCGAACCTGCGCCGAACGCAGCCTACAACCTCAACTCACGCCGAAACTGCGTCCGCGGACAACCGGCATCTCCGAAGCAATCCGATCCGTGCAGGAACGCTACTCCGACCTCAAACACCATTCCCCGGCGGAAGACAGGACACGAACCAACATTGGTAAGGCTTCCTTCCTATACTATTTCAATACATTTCCATACATAGCATACAATGTAGACATCCGATACAGCATGCATTTTTAAAAAAGCACACACACACACACACTGACATTTAAAGGATATTAGGGGTATCAGAAAGACTCGTTTTACGAGGCTACTCGGGTGAGCTCTAATATTCTAATATTCTCTTCTAGGGGAGTCATCGACCTCCGAACTCAAAATCTCATCACACAAAAACGGTTTAAAATTATCTTTAAGCGATGCCCTTTTCAATGTTTTGGGCTTAATAAAAACGGCGTGGCGACTCTACAAATGCGAAAACAAACGGCGAGACACCTCCCGACACGAAACGGCGCAAGCGGGGAAAAATGCCGGATGCTTAGGGGCCGCGAGGCTGCTCGGATCCGGGTAATTTCGGTTGGCGACTCATTTGGGGACCTTTTGTTTTAAAAACTTTTAAACAAAACAAAAGATTTTTAAAACGATGATGAGGGTCAAACTTTCATTTTACCCCTTCCTTTAACTATTGTGTGTGTGTGCACGTGCTTCGTTTTTTTTTACAAAAAAATAAAAATACAAAAAAATGCATCAATATACATACGTGCATACATTTAAAATTCTTCAAAAACTCTGTTTTACTCGGAAAAAGAATTTTAGAGGCCGCACACTACGCGCCTTCTTTGCCTCGGTTACACCGCATCTACTCGCCTTCTTGCCTCGGATACACCTGCACACTACAACCCTCGGCCGGAGTGGTCTCGGTTGCGATCCGTTAGGTCTTCCTAGGCCTCTTGGACGCGCACGGGATCATTCCAAACATCCCATCCTAGCCAAGCGTCAACCACACGTTTGAGTCTTGAGTCACACTCTGTCCCGGACTCGGTTGGTTTTACCCGGTCAGGTGTCATACGGCTGGATACATATACCATGCCGGCCATTTTACGAGTCAAGGCTCGGAACTCAAGATCCCTTGCGCAAGCAAGCGATGAAAAGGTCATGCTAAAATCTTGACTGATCTTGATTTCGAAGCTACACCCGAACGATGTTCCGTCCAGGATATACATCCATGCTTGCATGACACCATGTCATCACGCCTTTGATACGTCGGCCATGACGATATGACCCGGCCAACGCCTAACGTCACGGATCCCTTGCGCAAGCAAGCAAAGAGAGGTCATGCCGAACTCTTGACACGATCTTGACTCGGTGGCGGCTCGGTTCACTATTCACATGGCTAACGCATCAAAACGAACATGACGAGGCTCGGTCCTTAGGTTCGATTTTTCTTTTAGGCCGGTGGAAACCGCTTGCACTATAGGACCCTCGCACAGGGCTGTCCACCACTGGGATGTCGAAATACGGGTGCAAAACGAGGGGCTTATAGCCGCACGAGATGGTCTCAGTGACCCGGGATCTAGCATAGTTGCGAAAAACAAGAGCAATCTTTTCCAACCTACCTAGGATTACGAGAAAACATGTTTTAAGTAAATTAAAACAACAAAAAAAAATCGAGAAAATAAAAGAAACGGAAACCGCATGCCACGTGAGCTTTCCCCTTTTATCCCGTTAGGCCATTCACGTGTCTAAACCTTGCCCGTCACCCCCTCCGGCTAACGAGAGAGTGGTCGAGAGTACCAGGAACCCGTCTCCCGGTGTCAAAACAACAAGGTCCTACCTCCTTCCCAGCTCTGTCACCGGGGACGGTCAGTCAAATCCCCATGGCCAAGTCGGTGGATAACAACGATGAGAACGGGACCTTACCCCCAAGAAATTTCCCAACATTGGAAGAAGTTTGGCGAGGTCCTCATGGCTATTGAGAAACGTCAAGGTGAGCAACAAGCCTGGATCGAAGGTGCCATGCACCACTTCGGAACCTTAGCCACCCTGACTACACGGGGCTTCCCGAGCCATGGCTTGCTCCTACGGCCTCTAACATCTCTCATTGTCTCCCGAGAAGTCAACCTGTTACCCTCGTACGAGCCATGCGGTTATGACGTAAGACCACAAGACCTTCCGGAGGAAAGCTTGCCCATCCGGCCTCACGAGGTCCCGATACCACCGCCGAACAACGAACACATACGGTGGGACGTCTGCGATTGCGGTGCTTGTACTGGAAATGGAATTCCGGGATGCAATGAACGAGGGCCGTCCTCGACGAAGGAAGAAGCTATCTTCTCAACAAAAGCTGAAAAAGAGGTATGAATGCGGTGATCCGCGGTCGGAACCCTTGGAGAACCCTCGGGAAAGTTTGACTACTATGTCATCTACTCCAGCAAATCTCCCGGCCTAGTTACGCACGGGGCCACGGCAATGTTTGCTCCATGATCGAGTGGGACGAGCTTCGCACCGCCACCGAAGGCCCGAAGGTCCGGATAATCCAACCCCTGTCTTGGGAAGATCTCAAAGCCACTATTGATGCTTCGGTAAAAGCCATGACGGTGAACAAATTGAAATGCGCGATCGGCCTTACGCCAATCGAGGCTCCTCCCACTCCGAGAAACGGGAGAGACAAGCAAAACCATAGGTCCGAGAGGTGAATGTTCGACACGTTCGGTCAAATCCCGGTGAATCCTCCACGGACGGACAAAAGGCCAGCCATACGAGCCACGAATTGAAAAGGGCCCTACGCCAAAGAAGCCGAAACCTTGGACCCCGAAGGTTGAAGATCTGTCTTGACACGGCTCAAGCGCACTCGAGGCTAACATCTCGCTCTGGTCCTTACTCACTTCATCTTATCCGCACAAGCTCAAGTTGGAAGAAAGCCTGGCCCGAGACCATGGTTCCCATCACGGTGACACACGATGAAGCGGTTCGAGATGATTGGCAACGTCAATTACGGCAATATCATCACCTTCGCGAGCTCGATCTTCCAAAATTTGGGGCGACCACAACGAGCCTCTCTACATAACGGTTCAGGCGGACGAGCGCCGTCTCCCTCGGGTGTTGGTAGATGGGGGATCATCCATGAACGTCCTTCCGGCCAAAATGATGGATTTGCTAGGGATCAAAGCAAGCGATCTAAAGCCCTCGACTCGGGCAATCAAGGCATACGACTCGACATCCCGCCCGAGTCTTGGGAATAGCCACCTTGAACTTGTGGTTTGGAAAACAAATGGTCCGACAGGACTTCCAAGTCATCGACATCCCGATCACCTTCACTTTGCCATTTTGGGACGCCCTTGGCTACATCGGATCAATGGGGTGGCATCCACTCTCCATCGGTGCGTAAAGTTCGTCCAAGGAACAGATCGACCATCATCTACGGCGACAGCATAGTCGGCTGAAAGGACCGACACCAACGGCGTCCGGTTTTAGAGATCAAACACGATGATGACGGCATGATGCTCACGGGGTTCACCATCGAGAGCCCAAAGGCCCAGGTGTGCCACATAGACTGCCTTTGATTTGGGACAAGATTCCTCCCCGATGAAAATGATGAAGCACATGAACTACATCCGGGGCTCGGTTTGGGAAACGCCATCGGGGCACTCAACGGATCATCAATATCAAAGAAACGAGAATACCTGCACGGCACAGGATACTCTCCTACTCCCGAACACATTGCGGAGGACAAGCGAGCTGCACGTAAACGCTCCACGAGATAACAAAAGAGGCTTGCACGCAATCTCCGATCTTCGTCCTTACGGCTTCGACATGACCAAGTACTTCACAAGGAAGGCCGGCAACTTGGAAGAAGATCCGAGAAAAGGAACAGAGCGATCGGCGCCAAACAAAGGCGGCCGACAACCATGGACAAGCTCCGGCAGAACTGGCAAGATTCGAGGCCTCGAAGCCAAATCTGTCAGAAGAGCATTCCTCGACACACCGCCCCTGCCGGGATCATGACCACCACTATTCGCAATGAATTTTGGTTCGGAAAAACCCTCTCTTTGGCGGAAGAATTCGAAAAACTCTCTGTCAACACTCACGCCTTCAACAAACGGGACGAGTGCATTCGAGCTAGTAATGCCCAAGACAAAAGCAAGAGACTCCGCGAGACGATGCTTGGGACGAGCCACTGCTCCACTGCTCTTCAAAGAAGAAATCGAGATGCCGGATCTAATCGATTTTGTTTCGATAACTCTGTGATAGCAATGATCGGGAACGGTGACATAAAGCCCTTCAAGCCCCATCTCCTATCAAGCTCATTTGCCACTCAATAAGCTGGGCCACATTCTCAGGACCTCTTTGCCCGGCCAAAAAGGACATGATCGAACAACTTGGTCGACCCCTCGAGTCCTAGAGTCTAGTGTCAAAACTCATCCTGAGTCCATTAGCTTTGAATTTGAGTCTCTTGAGTCATCGATGGCCTCACGCCGGAAGATTACGAACTCATTGCCAATAATGTATTCCCGTATGCTCTTAATGAATGCTTCGATCTTTCAGTATCCTCTCATTTGCATCTTTAACAGCGATAAATTAACTAACACACAAACAGTTAATAACGATTCACTTGATAAAGAAGCGAGACACATTAAACGAACAATACATTAAGCACATCTTTAAGCATGTTGTCAAACGAGAGAAAAACCGGGCCCAGTGCCGAGGAGGTTTTAACCAAAGTGAATTTGGGAGGCTATTTGAAGAGCCAAAAGAGACGCAAATCGGAAGTTTCTTCAGGCACGAGCAAGACGCATTGGTGCCTTTGCTCAAAGAGTTCGTGGATGTGTTCGCTTGGTCTTACCGAGACATGCCGGATTAGATCCTAACATTGTAGAGCACGGATCCCCTTGAATCCAGAGACTAAGCCCATCAAGCAAAAGCTACGCCGAATCAAGCCGAATGGTCTTTACAAGTCAAAGAGGAGATCGAAAAAATGCTCCGCGTCGGCTTCATCGGGGTGATCGAGTACCCCACATGGCTCTCCAATATCGTCACGGTCACCAAGGCCAATGGAAAAGTACGGCTGTTGCGTGGACTTAGAGATCTCAACAAAGCAAGTCCCAAGGACGATTTTCCACTACCCAATATCGACATGTTGGTAGACACTACGGCCAATTTCGAAGTCAAGTCCTTCGTGGACGGTTTTGCCGGCTACAATCAAATCAAGATGGCCGAAGAAGACCAAGAAAAGACGGCTTTCACAACCCCCTGGGGAACCTCGCTACAGTAATGCCGTTCGGACTAAAGAACGGCGGGGCTACCTACCAACGGGCGGCAACCGCCCTCTTCCACGATATGATCCACAAAGAGATCGAAGTGTACGTCGATGACATGATCGTTCACTCAAAGGGATCGGACGGACAACACCTCACGAGACTGAGAAAATTCTTCAATCGCCTCAGAAAACACTCAATGAGGCTTAACCACGCCAAATGCACATTTGGGGTTAGCGAGGCAAGGTTTTGGGATACGTAGTCACCGAGAGAGGCATCGAGGTGGATCCTCAAAGATCAAAGCTATCATCGAAATGAGACCACCGCAAACTCGGACGAGAGGTGAAAAGCTTCATGGGCCGCTGCAATATATCGGCCGCTTCGTCAACCAATTGACCTCTATATGCGAGCCAATCTTCAAAGCGATGAAGAAGAACGCCGACATCGAATGGAACTCGGAATGCCAAGATGCCTTTGAAAAAATAAAAGTATACCTTGTGAGTCCTCAGATTCTCTGTCCTCCCCACGAGGAAAAGCCCTTTGTTGCTATACCTAGCTGTGGCCAGGCACCGCGGTTGGAGCCATGCTCTGTCAAGAAAAGAAGGAGTCACGGGTCGAAACGCCATCTACTTCGTCGGTCGAAAGTTTCAAGGCGGCGAACTCAATTACTCGGCCCTCGAGAAAACCTGCGCGGCTCTGGTATGGGTTGTCGGGAAACTACGGCACTACATGCGGTCGCACACGGTACACTTGGTTTCCAAAATGGACCCGGTCAAGTACCTCTTCGACAAACCATCTCTGTCAATGAGGCTCGCCAAATGGTCTTTCTTCCTAGCGGAATTTGACATCAAGTACGTAAACCAAAAGTCAATCAAGGGACGGGCCATGGGTGAACAAGCGGCGATTTCCCAGCCGAGCGAGGCTCGAGGCCCGAACCACAATTTCCGAGACGAGGGAATCTTCGCAATCGAAGGCGAAAATCGATGGCAAGCTTGTTCTTCGACGGAGCGGCCAACAAAAAGGGAAACGGCATCGGTATGCTCTTGGTAGATCCCAGGACGAGCACACCCCAATTGCTATAAAGCTCAATTTCGAGGTAACTAACAATGCCGCGAATATGAAGCTGCTATTCTTGGACTACAAGCCGCACTCGAGAGGAATGTCCGAGAAACTTCGAAGTTTATGGGGACTCGGCCTTGATCATCAACCAAGTCTCCAACAAGTGGAAAACCATAGACCCGGGCTTGCAAAAATACCATGCTGCATGGAGGACCTCATCACACAATTCGAAGAGGTCACCTTCCACTACTTGCCAAGAGACCGAAACGGGTTTGCGAGACGCCTTAGCCACTTTGGCTTCCCTTGTGGAAATCCACGAAGGAAAAGCAATCAAACCCTTCAAGGTCGGGCGAAAGGAAATTCACGCCTCTTGTTGTGAGATCGAACCAGGAACCTAAGCCGTCGATGAGCCATGGTATCACCCAGTTTTCCAATACCTCAAGAACGGGAAATCACCTTCATGAATAAGGAAGACCCACACACGGAGGGGTCAAAACCAAGAGCATCATGGCCCTAAAACGCCTCGCCTCTCACTTCGTCATCCTCGGGGACATGCTATACAAGAAACGCTACCATGGGCCACTCCTACGGCTGCGTCGGCCAAGAAGAAGCAGACAAGTTCATGAACGAAGTCCACAATGGGGCTTGCGGTCCCCACATGAACGCCCGAGCCACGATGCAAATCATTCTCGGGATGGGCTACTCTTGGATCTCCATGGAGCGGATTGCATCCACTTTGTCCGAAAGGCTGCGACAAGTGCCAGCGGTTCTCCAACCTCAATCATCTACCGCCCCACGATCTCTCTTGCATGACTACACCTTGGCCCTTTGCCACTTGGGAATTGACGTCATCGGGAAAATCGCTCCGCCCGGGCGGCAACGGTCACGAGTTCATCTTAGTAGCCATCGACTACTTCACCAAAGGGGTCGAAGCCAAGTCCGACAAGGTACTCCCCTCCAAGAAGGTCGCGCATTTCCTAAAAGAAAACATCATCTGCCGATACGGCATCCCAAATGAGGTCATATCAGACAACGGCTCACACTTCGAAGGGAATTCGACAGGCTGGCTGGCTGAATTCAAGATCACACGTCACAAATCTTCTCCCTACCGGCCCTGAACAAACGGCGCCGTGGAAGCGGCAAACAAAACCCTCGAACGGATCATCAGAAAAATGACCACCCGAGGACGAGATTGGCAGAAGCGCACCTTGCACTTTGGGGCTACCGCACATCGGTCGAAACGACCACGGGAGAAACCCCATTTGCCACGACATACGGGATGGAAGCAGTCCTTCCCATCGAGTGGAAATTCCCTCACTCCGAGTCTTCTTTGGAAAATGACATCAACGAAGTTGAATGGCTCCAGCCGACATGACGAATTGGCTCTGCTAGATGAGCGACGACTAAAGGCCATGGAACACGTCAGAGCCTATCAGCGGGATGGCTAGAGCTTTCGACAAGAAAGTCAAATCCCGAGACATCGGGGAAGGTGACCTTGTACTCAAAGAAAAGCCTCCCACTCGAACCAACCCAGCTGGGAAAATGGGAACCCACATGGATCGGCCCTTTCGTGGTTCAAAGATCTTCTCCGGAGGCGCCATGAAGGCGACGGACCTAGACGGCAATCCCTTCATGAATCCGGTCAACGGAAGCAAACTTCGCAGATACTTCGCTGAAGAAGAACAAGCTGTGCATCTCTTGGCACTCCATGTAGTGTCGAACTACGCGAGACTGAGCCCTCTAGTCAGGGGAACGTAGGCAACCTTAATTGGTCCGGTCTAAAAATACACAAAAAGTCAAAAGTTTGAATGTCAATCAAGACCTCCATCAAGCTCCGCACTTTTCAAGAACACGCCCCGAGTCACCTTGACCAAGTCAAACGACGGCGGCAACATCAAAGGACATCCGAGGGTCACTCGGCATCAAACGGCCCGACTCGTGCTTGTTTCCAAGCCAGGGGCTTGTCTTCGCCCTCACGCGCTTCAAAAAAAAAAGAGCTCGAGCAAGGGCTCACAAAAAAAAATAAAAAAAAGAGAGCTCGAGCAAGGGCTCACAAAAAAAAAAGAGAGCTCGAGCAAGGGCTCACAAAAAAAAAAAACAACAAAAGAAGCTCAAACAGAAGCTGCGAAATTGAGGTCAAGAGCCCGACGCCAACAAGCGGCAAGGAAGCTACGAAAAAGACCGTCAGAACGACTTGTCAGGGGAGCATTCAACCTCTCGGCCAAGCACTGAAAGCCTCGGCAAAGGGGATTGCCGTCGGGGCAGGAGCTTCGGCCCGCAAATGCAACGAGAAAAGTCAGATGGACGCCGACAAAGTGCACAAAAGAAGCAAAGGCAAACAAGAGATCTTGCGTCTCGACAAAGCTTTAAAAGTAAATCACAAATCACTAACGGTTACAACATTTCTTGATGAGTTCAAGCACGGTCTACTCTCAAGTTCACAACATGCTAAAAGACTGACTTAATACATTTAACTAATAATGTGTTTGCAAATGCAATGAATGGATACCTAGGAGGTCATTCCGCGCCATCTGCGCTTGTCCCCTCGCCATTCTTTCCTTTCTTCCCTCGTCCCCGGCGAGTCTTCTTTCGCTTCACGTGAACCAACTCTGCGTCTCTCAGTCAGAGATGCGGGGTCCTCCCGTAGAGTCAAACAATCCGGTAGCTCTCGGGGCTTCATTCGCTCGTGCTTCGGCTCGGATCTCCTCCTGCGAGTGCAGCAAAGAGGACCTCTCCTGTCGGTCGGTCAACTCTAGTCTCGTAGTCAAACAAAGTGTCTCCCGTCACATCGAAAGGGTCGGACCCGGGCTTCGGAACTCCTAAGGCAATAGCTACTACGACAACCGGGTCCCAGAATCGCTACACGCACGCTCTCCAAGACCACTTGGGACTGACACGCTGCTCATACCGGGCCGGATCTTGAGTCGTCAATACAACGCTCCCAGACGTCTAAGGAGTACCACGGGAGGGAAAGCGGAATACTTCCATACCCTCGGAAAATACAAGAAGGCACTGAAGCCGCCATACAAAGAGGAACTACCTCCGCAGGTAGCAAGGTCATCCCGGCCAACAAAGGCTCTGCTTCATCCCAAGCTGGCAGGAAACAAGCGACGGAATATAGAAGGAGGACCAAGACAAACCTGGAACTCGACAACGTAGGACCCTTCTGCCAAGACCCTCTGGTCTCAATCCTCCGGTGCGGAACCCACCGGCGGATCGATGCGTACCAAGGCTGTGCCATCCATCTCTCCCGGGCGGGTGATCCATATCCAACACAAGAGGTCGGCGAGCAAATGACCACGGGCTAAACGACGTCGGAGCCTCGGACATGGCCTGAAGTCTCTCTCGCGGCCACAAGGTGAGCAAGCGGGGCTTCCCCCTCTCATAAAACGATCCCCGGTCGCCGGACGGTCGATACCATGAAGAGTCTCCCCCGGCACCAACGGGACAATATCCTCTCCCGGCTCTGCGGTGCCCTACCACATCTAGCAAAGCGCCATCACAAATGCCAAGAGGCGGCCCGGAAAAAGCGTCGCCATCACGCACAAGGCAAATACATCCCAGGAGACGTCACTCTCATCGTCAACCATGAACCGCTCCGGCAGCTCAGAAATGTCGATATGACCCGAATCAAGGATCATGCCCTGCACTTCTTCCAACGAAATACGAAGAAAGTCTGCAAGCTTCACGCTCACCACAGGACCACCAATCAAAGGAAGCGAGATGGCCTCCACCTCCGGTCCTCCAATCAAAGCCCGAAAATCCTCAAAAGTGGGCACCATTTCATTGTAGGAGAAACAGTACACGTGCCTCCTAACATCCCAGAACTTCGCGGCGGCCCGCAGCAAATCCCAATCGGGAACCAACTCCTTAAAAGACCAAGCCGAGCAAAGACGAAACCTTACCTCGAAAGCCCGTCTACGATGCCTCATACGGCGCCGCATCCACGTTTTCATTGCTCAAGGAAGTGTGCTTGCCTCTCCTGCGAAAGCCTCGGCAAAATTCTAGGGACGTACGAAGAATCCATGGCAAAAATGGAGGTTCCTAGAGAAAATGGGGAAGAAAGCTCGAAAATGGCTGCAAATGGGGAAATGAGGAAGAACCGAGACCTTTGGAAAGCATTTATGTCCTTCCCAAAAGCAAGGTTGGTCCGTACGGACCTCTTTGCATGCTAAGTATGTCCGTACGGACCTCCTTGCAAACAACCCATTTCCCCGACAAACGGTACAAAAGCCATTTGTCCTCGGCAAAACCTTGCTCCAAAGCGCCCAAACAACGGCCAAAGCCATTCGGCAAACAAACACTACCCACAAACACACTCTCGGCTCACGTGGCATGCACAAAATAAAAAATAATAATAGCAACCAATTTCTAGGACAAATCCAGGGAATCACAAAAATGACATTACATCTTAAAATAAAATCTTTGTTTGCCATGCAAATACATGTGTTTTATTACGGTACCCATAAATGTACATTTGCTAAACAAAAAAAAAGAGGGATATGAAAAGAGGGAAAGCAAATGAATACTAATCAGACTCCTCAGCATCATCATCCTCGCCAAGATCCTCCAGAGAAAAGTCGGGCATCCCAGCGAACTCGCCCGTCACATCCTCGTCGTCGGAATACCGAGCACCCGCCAGAGGCTCCCACGAAAAGTACTCAGAAGGATCAAATCCGGCGAAAGGATCAAAGAAAGAAGGCTCACGAGGAACCCTCACCTGTGCGCCATGCGGAGGCATGAGCGATAAAAGGGCTGCTCCCTCGAAGGCCCTGCAGCTCCCGAAGATGTCCCGGCATCCATGCTATGCCGCCCCCTCAAAGGCCCCTCCTGCTGCGGCTCCGGCTCGGCTCTAGGCGGAGGAACGTCTACAGAGTGCCTCGAAGGCATAGGCTCGTACGCCGGCACGCGTCGCGAAGACCGGCAAGATATCTTCGAGGCCATCTTCTTCGCAAACGACCTCATCGCCACGTAACGGCGAGTCAGCATATCGTAGGCTCTCCCCGGGACCTGCACCAACAAGCGACGAGGAAACGCTCGGCAATACGGTTATACTCAGCAACAAAAAGAAAAATACGAGAAAGGATGCCAAGATGGAAAAGAGTCGGCACACTCACCGATCTATCGGGATCCACTCGGTATGCGGCGGAGCTGCTCCGGGCAGGTACAGACACCCTCCTCCTCGACCCGTCCCCGCGGACGTACGTGAAATCCGGTCCCGGCATCGGAACCTGCAGGGGAGCTGCGGGCCGGCCTCTCTCTCCGCGCCGGTACTGCGGCGTCCTCAGCTTCCTCCTCACGAAGGCCCCGTACTCCTCTCCATACAAGATGAACTCCTCGGCGCCGACACCGCCAAGGTACCTCTCGAAATCAAGCACGTCCATGTCCCGGGAATCAAGCATCCCAAAGGGAGGGTCCCTCGGAGCCACGGGAAGCACACCAGGGCCATCTTTGCCCGAGAAGACCCGCTCCCCGGATACATGACATCACAAGTCAAGCCCCGCGGCATCTTCCGCCGCGCTGTCACCTCGGGAGCCCCTCAAACTCATCTCCCTCATCACCGAGTCCACGGGAACAAGACAAACCCCTCCGGGCTACCCCTCTCCAGGACGCTCCACGCACATCCCAAGGCGATGGTGAGCTTCCCAGTGGTCCTCCTCTTCCTCGCCGTACGAGCCCGGCCTAGCATAGCGGAGTACGCAGCAACGGCCAGGATCTCTATCCCACGGGAAGCTTGGAAAACCTCATAGAACCACACAGTGACAAAAAGAAAGGGCTCGGTCTGCAAAGACAATGGAGAAATGACAAGTTGCTAAATCAAGAAAAAAAACAGCAATAAACTCATACCTCGAGCAAAGTCAAAACAGGCCAACGAGCGCCACACCCGGCTAAACCGGTCCCGAGGAGAAGTAGAGCTCGGCCAAGCTGCCTCGCCCCAGCGATATCACAAGCCCTCTCCCGGATCAATCGCCCACTCAACGGCAACGCAAGCACCGGCCGTCAGCGTAAGACCGGACCTCGCCCACTTCAACGGCAATTCAACCACCGGCCGTCAGCGTAAGACCGGACCTCGCCCACTTCAACGGCAATTCAACCACCGGCCGTCAGCGTAAGACCGAACCTCGCCCACTTCAACGGCAAATCAACCACCGGCCGTCAAGCGTAAGACCGGACCTCGCCCACTTCAACGGCAAATCAACCACCGGCCGTCAGCGTAAGACCGGTCCTCGCCCACTTCAACGGCAATTCAACCACCGGCCGTCAGCGTAAGACCGGTCCTCGCCCACTTCAACGGCAATTCAACCACCGGCCGTCAGCGTAAGACCGGTCCTCGCCCACTTCAACGGCAACTCAACCACCGGCCATCAACGAAAGACCGGTCCTCGCCCACTTCAACGGCAAATCAACCACCGGCCGTCAGCGTAAGACCGGTCCTCGCCCACTTCAACGGCAACTCAATCCCCGGCCATCAACGTAAGACCGGTCCTCGCCCACTCCAACGGCAATCCAACCACCGCCCGCTCAACGGCAATTCAGGAAGGAGCCAACACCTCCCAGCACGAATATCAAGGCACAAGACGCCTCCAAACGCTCAACGACAACTCAACCACTGGAGGTCCGAAGTCATCTTCCCAACAGAAAAGGGCCCCTACAGGGTCATGCATCCCCAGCAATTCAAGCACCGGCCGTCGACGTAAGACCGGTCCTCGCCCACTTCAACGGCAGCGCAAGCACCGGCCATCAAAGTAAGCCCGAGCTCCTCCCCCAACAAGTCGAAAGGGAAGTCATACAGGACTGCATATCCCCAGCACCGGCCATCATCCTTGCCCACTCAACGGCAAAACAAGCACAAGAAGGAGCCAACACCTCCGAGTACAAGTCCCAAGGCACGAAGCGCCTCCAAAATGCCAAATGGGGAAGCTATCACCGGCCGTCATCCTCGCCCACTTCAACGGCAACGCAAGCACCGGCAGTCATCGTAAGTCCAACCTTCTACTCAACATGCAAAAACACAAAGGCATCTACGCCTCTCGAAGCACAAGGCAGCCACGCCTCCACAACTGCGGCTAGAAGACGATTCAAAGTCCTCGCGCATTACATCAAGCTGGCTAGAAGACGATTCAAAGTCCTCGCGCATTACATCAAACTGCGGCTAGAAGACGATTCAAAGTCCTCGCGCATTACATCAAACTGCGGCTAGAAGACGATTCAAAGTCCTCGCGCATTACATCAGACTGCGGCTAGAAGACGATTCAAAGTCCTCGCGCATTACATCAACCGCCGAGATGACGATTCAAAGTCCTCCGGCGTGGCACCAACCGCCGCCGGATGACGATTCAAAGTCCTCCGGCGTGGCACCAACCGCCGCCCGAGATGACGATTCAAAGTCCTCCGGCGTGGCACCAGCCGCCGCCGGATGACGATTCAAAGTCCTCCGGCGTGGCACCAGCCGCCGCCGAGATGACGATTCAAAGTCCTCCCGGCGTGGCACCAACCGCCGCCGATGACGATTCAAAGTCCTCCCGGCGTGGCACCAACCGCCGCCGATGGCGATTCAAAGTCCTCCGGCGTGGCACCAACCGCAATCGAAGACGATTCAAGTCCTCACTCTATCTCCGGCCGGAAGGCCTTAAACCACCCGATTAGGAAAATCGTAAAATTTCCATCCCGGGACGCCACCACGTCCTCACAATTGACCTCGGCGGTCACCACATCTTAGGACACCACCACGTCCTTACCGCGACCTCGGCGGTCACACAACACCTCGGGGCACCACCACGCCCACATGCACTCACAAATTCACGACCTCGAACTACGACCGAGGCTTGATTCCCGCCGGGGATACGTAGGAATCCTATCACGGGGTCCGGCCATCGACCTATACGGTCACCTAGGACACCACCACGTCCTCCCCATCGACCTATACGGTCACCCGGGACACCACCACGTCCTTACCGCGACCTCGGCGGTCACACGACACTTCGGGGCACCACCGCGCCCGCATTCACAAAACACTCACCCCACACCCGAACTACGACCCGGGCTTGATTCCCGCCGGGGATACGTAGGAATCCTATCACGGGGTCCGGCCTATTGACCTAAACGGTCACACAAAGGACACCACCACGTCCTCACATTGACCCTCACGGTCACTTCCTCTCCCGGCCACGCGATCAGTTAGGACCCTTATCTTATCGGCGACCCCACTTCTTTCATAAGTGACGTCGTCGAGGGCTTCTGTAAGTACCCCAATCTGGATCACCCCCTTTCAAACACACGGGAAACACCGCGAGACTCATCAACGTAGTCTCGGAGACCTCTCTCACTCAAAACCCTCTCAAAACCCTCTCAAAACCCTCTCAAACCCCCAACCAAACCAAGGGAGGAGCCTTCCAGGATAAAAAGGGACAAAAGGACCTTTTGGGAATTTTCGAGGAAATTGGGAAAGCAATATTGATCCGTACGGACCTCTTTCTTTGCAATGATTACTAAATCCCCTTAAAGTCCACAATATTCCCTCAAATCCGGAAGAAATGATTACCCAATGCATGGTTGGTCCGTACGGACCTCTTTGCATCTTTGAGTTGGTCCGTACGGACCTTCTTGCATGGGGACATCATCATTCGAGAATATTCTCCATCATTGCGAGATTCCCTCAAATCGAGGAAATCCAAAATTACGGATAACCAAGAAGGTCCGTACGGACCTCTTTGCTCGAAATTTTTACTATAAATAGAGGGCTCCCCCTCCTCATTTTCACACACCTCCCTCTTCTCTCTTCCTCCCTTAGCCTTCGGCTCCCCTCTAAGTCCTCTTGAGGCACTCCGGCCCCTTTCGGATCCTTGAGGCCTTCCGAGCTCCCTTGTGGTGCTCAGAAGCCTCCCAGCGCTCGAGACGGCTCCGCGCTGCCCCGAGGCACTCTCGAGGTACTCTGAGGCCCCTCGTGGTACTCCGAGGCCTTGCACTGGTCTTTCCACGGTGTCCGGCTCTTTCCGAGTCAAACCGACGATCCCAAACCACGCCGAAACTGCCCGAGTGACTCCACGCCACCACAACGCACGCCGAACCTGCGCCCGAGTGATCCCGACGATCCCCACGCACGCCGAACCTGCCCGAACGCAGCCTACAACCTCAACTCACGCCGAAACTGCGTCCGCGGACAACCGGCATCTCCCAGAAGCAATCCGTCCGTGCCAGGAACGCTACTCCGACCTCAAACACCATTCCCCAGCGGAAGACAGACACGAACCAACATTGGTAAGGCTTCCTTCCTATACTATTTCAATACATTTCCATACATAGCATACAATGTAGACATCCGATACAGCATGCATTTTTAAAAAGCACACACACACACAACATTTAAAGGATATTAGGGGTATCCGAAAGACTCGTTTTACGAGGCTACTCGGGTGAGCTCTAATATTCTAATATTCTCTTCCCGGGAGTCATCGACCTCCGAACTCAAAATCTCATCACACAAAAACGAGTTTAAAATTATCTTTAAGCTGATGCCCTTTTTCAATGTTTTGGGCTTAATAAAAACGGCGTGGCGACTCTACAAATGCGAAAACAAACGGCGAGACACCTCCAACCTGAAAACGCTGCAAAGCGGGGAAAAAATGCCAGATGCCGGGGCCGCGAGGCCTGCTCGGATCCGGGTAATTTCAGTAGGTTTGAGACGCGCAAAATGACAAAATGTGCACCTAGGTATGGGACGGAGAGAGTATATATTAGTTACTATATTAGATAAGTATAATAGTAAAATATTAATAGTTAGTATAATTATTAACTATAATAGTTAACTATTATAGTTAATTATAATAGTTAACTATTATAGTTAACGATAATATTTAATTATTAATAATTAATTATAATGGCTAATTATTAATAGTTAATTATAATTGTTAACTATTAATACTTAACTATACTTGTTAATTGTATTAGTTAACTATTAATAGTTAACTATAATTGATAACTATAATAGTTAACTATTAATAATTAATTATTAAAGTTAACTATAATAATTATTAGTTAACATTATAGGAAAAAACTTTAAGGTAGATAACATTACAGGAAAAAAAAACATTATTAGTTTATTTCAAACTAAATACAATAAATAAAAAATACTTTTTTACTTTAAAATTATAATTAAATAACTTTAATTTATTAATCAAAATAAAAAATAAAAGGTAAAATGCAATTCATGCGTAACACGGGCTTAACACTAGTTATTACGATGTGAAGCGCTAGTTACGATTAGTTTAATGCAATGTGTGTTTTTATAGTGACACATTTATAAGTGTATCATACTACTGCACTAGTAGGTAACCCGTGCTTCGCACGGGAAGCTAATTTGTTAATATCATGATTTATTTTTTATAATATAAGTATATTATAAATGAATCAAAACATTAACATTTATAAAGTTAGAAAAATTGTGTTCAATTTTAATAACTTTGTTGCACATAAGTTTAATAAGAATTGCATTGTGACTAACAATATAGTAATTTTTGCTATTTTATTTTTGATGTTCATACTTTATGTCATTTATTTTTTATGTCATAATTTATGTCAGTATGCAACATTTTTTATGGACGTTAACAAAGTGAATGAAAAAACTAATGACCTATTTCTTTTCAAATTACAACATTTTAAATACAATGTAGGGGGTTCCAACCCTTAACCTTCTCGATAAAAGTACGTCTTTAAGCTAAATGCTCATTGACATTATTAACGACCTACTTTGATATATATATATATATATATATATATATATATATATATATATATATATATATATATATATATATATATATATATATTAACTATTATGATTAACTAATATTATTAATAGTAATAGTTAACATATATTGTAACTATAATACTATTACTTAACCTATATAGTAAATTAATATTATTTATAATAATAGTTAGCATATATAGTAACTATTATAGTTAATTAATACTATTAATAGTAATAGTTAACATATATAGTAACTATTATAGTTAACTAATACTATTAATAGTAATAGTTAACTTATATAGTAACTATTATAGTTAACTAATACAATTAATAGTAATAGTTAACATATATAGTAACTATTATAGTTAACTAATACTATTAATAGTAATAGTTAACATATATAGTAACTATTATAGTTAACTAAAACAATTAATAGTAATAGTTAACTTATAAAGTAACTATTATAGTTAACTAATACTATTAATAGTAATAGTTAACTTATATAGTAACTATTATAGTTAACTAATACAATTAATAGTAAAAGTTAACATATATAGTAACTCTTATAGTTAACTAATACAATTAATAATAATAGTTAACTTATAAAGTAACTATTATAGTTAACTAATACTATTAATAGTAATAGTTAACCTATATAATAACTATTATTATTAACTAATAGTATTAGCTAATAAGGAGAATATCAAAAGTCATATAGATTTTGGGATAGTGATGACGTGACTTTTCCAAAATCAAGAGTTTGTCAAAACTTATCCACGTGGCGAAGCCATAGCCCTCCTCACCAACTTTAATATATATATATGAACATACCAAAAGTATCTAGCTGGGCCAAGCAATAAAGCCCAATCCACAAGCAATTAATGCCACCATATTCTCTATGGGCTAGGCCCAATCATTACATGGCTCAAGGCCCATCTCACACATCAGTCGACTAAGTTCATTGTCCGACCTATTAGGTCCCGACCTAACTTAGTCCGACCTTATGACCCAGTCATATTTCGGGTACGATCCAACTCTACCCGACAGTCAGGACGACCCAAACACAAGTGTCGACCTCGACCTACTGAGGCAAGCGTCGACCTAACGGTTACAGGCGTACAAACAGTAACTCTTGCCATAACTGCTTCCCTACAAATCAGGGACTGTTCCAGGACACGTTCACACTACATATAACTGTCCCTAGAATCACGGAGCTCATGTAGCCCTGCCAATTAAACCACCTACATCATCTATAAATACATTTCCACTACAACGGTTATGAGGTAACTGCTATTTTGTTATCAGAATTCTATTATTCAGTACACTTTAGCTTTCCAATCATCAAATACTTACTCTCACGCCCGAGGGTCTAAGCCGGAGACACATCCGGCTAGTCGTGGGTTCTCGATTTCAGTCAAGGAGCCAGTGATCGCCCGCCATGTGGAGGAAGATTGATAAGCACATTTCCTGTGGCATCAGTTTGGTTCCATTGCCGGGAAACGAGTGCATAGCTTGACCTCGAAGTTTTCTTCAATCCACAGTCATGGTAACCCCAGACGGGCATGTTGCAGATGCTTCTGATGAATTCAATGAAGTGAATGCCAACACCAATGCTACTACCAATGTGAATGCAGATTTGCCCCCTCCTCCTCCTCCTCTTTGTCATCATGCTAGGGCAACACGCTCCAACAGTGTAGCTGATGGCAGAGGATTGCCAGATGCAAGGAGAGAGAAACGTCCTATGGAGGGACAAGGAGTTCCACCTCCTCCAAAGCGTTCAACTGGACAAATGAATATTGGAAACAGGGCAGGTCCCTCATCCAATCCGTTGAGTAGAAAGGAAATGTTGATGGAGCGAGCTTATATTCTGGCTGAGTTATTGACGATGGAGGAGGCAGAACAGGCGGACAGAAGGTCTGAGAGAGTGGCCCCATCCCAAATTTCTAATAGGGAGCGTGCTAGGAGCACCAGGCCAAACAAAACTGTGGGTCAGAACGTTGATCAAAGGATAGTGGTTCGACCTCAATCACCCATTCATGTTCCGAGTGACGACTTAAGAGCCAGTCTCACTAGGAACAGGGAGCAGGAGGCACAGTCGGACCTGAGGACGCAGCTTGAGGCAAACCGAAGTAGGCGTAGATCTCCAGCCAGGACAGAGAGGTCTCAATCCCACAGGGGAAGGAATGGGCGCAGGTCGCCTATGAGAGAGGGGAGGCGCAGGTCGCCACCCAGGGATGATAGGCGCAGGTCGTCACTCAGAAACGAAAGGCGCAGGTCGCCAACAAGAGAGGAAGTGAAATTACCCGGATTCGCGCGAGCGAAGGCGGTTGTCTTTCGCGGAGGGTTGGTGTCTGAGACCTCGCTTCATGGGAAGGAAAAATGAGGAGTCGCCACGCGGTTTTTGTATTTTGAGCCCAAACATTGAGAAACGGCTTTAGAAAATGGTGTCGTTTTTTATTGGTAACAAAAACTTAGGAAAAAGCTTTAAAAATGGGGGATCATTTTTATTGGTAGCAAAAACGAGTAAAAAGCTTTTTTAGTACCAGAGATTGTTAGGTTCGGAGGTCACGTTACGTTTCGGGTAGAGTATTACGAGATCGCCCGAAACGCCTCGCATGACGAGTCTTTCTACCTTTCTCGAAAACGTGTGTGTGTGTGTGTTTTGAAATGGGGGCTTGAATGACAAGCTTAATCTTGGTTTGAATGTCAAACGTTGATTAGGTGACTTTGTTTGAAAAGACGAGCGTTTGAATGACAAACGTCGATTTGAGACGGAAATGAGCGTTTGCGTGTGATGGATGTGGTTTTACCCATCCAAAAGATATGTTCCTAAGCCTATTTTCTGTTCGAATCCTTGGGAATTTAATGTATTTTTGAGTGTTTTGATAGTCCACGAAGGCCAGGTCAAAGCTGAGTCAAAATGGGGCAATTCTGCATTTGGCACGAGTGGAGCACGACTGAAGAAGAGTGGAGCACGACTTGGGAACGAATGGAGTCAAGTTAATTCCAAGTAATTACTCAGAACGAGTGGGCATTAGTGGCACGACTCGTTCTCACGAGTGGAGTTCATGTATGACTACAGCCAAGCTACTCGGAACGACTTGGAGGGTCTGGCACGAGTCGTTTTCACGACTGGGACTGAAGGGCACGACTCGTGCTAATTAGCACGACTCGTGCCAGTACGCGTTTTGTGACGTCATTCCGGATTTTGGAGCAGATTTTGATGAATCTTGTGAATTCCCTTTCCTAGTTGATTAAGGACTGCATTGAGGAGTATATAAACTCCCTTTATTATTATTATTGGGGACCTTTTGTCATATATTCTTGCCTAGGGTTTGAAGATTGGAGAGTTTTATTTTCAAGGTTTTTGCAAGTATTTCAGGTTTGATGTATTGTTGTTATTCATATTTTGTGATGTCAATCCGGAATATGAGTAGCTAATTTCTTTGTAGTTCACGGATTGGTGTAGCCCGTATTTGAACTTTATGTTATATATTTAACTTTTATTTAATTGTGGAGTTAGTTCATCCTAGTATTCTTAATTTTTATATTTGGTACAAGTCCTGCACTTGCGTGGGGAATTGTGCATGAACACTATTAGGATGATTAGACTTGATTGAGGATCTTGCGTGAATCGATTGAGTCTAGGTTTCATTAATTCTTTTGTGCTTAATGAATTGAGTTGTTGTCAATTTTATCTTGCGTGATAATTGATAATTGCTCAGTAATAGAATTGCAATCCGGCAATCGAACCGTCCCAATTCTTACAAAAGCGAAGAAGCCCTAAATCCCAATTAATATTTTATCATTCAAAAGCATAAAGGGAGAATATGTGGTGAACCCAATCCGTGGGCTATTTGTTAAATCCTTGAATTTTATTCTGCGAGCTTGCTTATTTGTTACTTTAGTTGTTTAATTGTCTTGTTTTTCTTTCATCATTAGTTTCTGATAAATCAACTCAAAAACCCCACTTTGTTACTTTTTGCATTAATTAAATCTACTTATTAAAACCAACGAGTCTCTGTGGTTCGACCCTTGCTCGTGCATATTGCTACACCGGTAGTGAGTACACTTGCTCGGTTTTTATTACTAGAGGAATTTTCTCCATCAGCGTGGCAAACGTCGATTTTGAGTTGAAAAGGAGCGTTTGTGTGGCAAACGTCGATTTTGAGTTGAAAAGGAGCGTTTGCGTGGCAAACGTCGATTTTGAGTTGAAAAGGAGCGTTTGCGTGGCAAACGTCGACTTTGAGTTGAAAAGGAGTTCGAAGGTCGAACTCCGGTTTTTTTTGAACCGGGCGTATCATTGTTAACGATTTTTACGGGAAAAATGCATATTAAATGATTTGAAATGTCAAATGGCGGCTTTTAGTTTGAAGATGACCGTTTGGAGGCCAAACGTCATGTCGCATTTTTTGAAAGAGAGTTCGACGGACGAACTCCAGTTTTGAACCGGGCATTACATTGTTAACGATTTTTACGGGAAAAATGCGTATTAAATGATATGCGATCAACGAATCGGGTTGCGACTCGGACTTTGAAAAGTAAATACTATCACGATCCAAACGGGTCGGACTTTGTAAATGACAGTATTTAAAGTACGGTATCAACGGAATCAAACGATCCGGAATCGTAAATGACGATCAACGAGGCCAATCGGCTCGGAATTGTAAATGCCAGAAATTAAATGACGATCAACGGATCGATCGATCCGGAATTGGTAAATGACGATCAACGAGGCCAAACGGCTCGGAATTGTAAATAACAGAAAGTAAACGGAACGGGGTCGGAACGCCGTTTTAACCCGTGATTACTTCTCTTACGGAAAGAGAAGAGGATCGAGGGGCTAAAACGTATCGGACCCCGTTAGACGGAGGCGTCTACATTTCAGTAACGTTGTTCGAAACAGTTATAGCGACTGGCGCGTAAACCGAGATGAAACGAGAGATTTAGAGAGAAGGAGTTATACCTATGGCTAGGGTCGACTCCTTTGGCTCGGAAGGTGTGTACGGGACACGGAAAGTAGTTCGAAAGGTTGTTTCGAAGTGGTAAGGGGCGTATTTGATCGAAATACGAGGGTTTCACGCGAATCGAGACAGAACGGGAGCTCGGAAGGGGTGTAAACCAATTTGGGCCGTGGGGTATGTGAATTTTTGGAGTAAATTCTTCCTCCTTTTGACTTTGACAGCCATTTCTATTTATAGGTAAAAAATGCAGTAGGAGTCCGGACGGACTTTGCCTGAATCCAGGGGGTTTTGTGGTATTTTGAGAATTTGAAGGACTTGTTGGCAATTTCAGAAAATGTGCACAGGGAGTCCGGCCGGACTTGGCTTGCAAATCAGGGGTATTTTTGTCTTTTGGCCTTGATTTGTGATTGAAGAGTGACTAGAGGGAGGTGGCATGGCTACCACGTGCCCTATGAGTCACCAGCCATGTGGGAGTTCGTTCCCCGGTCCCGGTTTTGTCCGTTTTTTAAAATAACAGTCCGGAAAATGTCCGAAATGCCCCCGAAAAGTGCCGAAAAGTGCGTTTTTCCGGGAAAGCCATACTTTTACGTGAGATGACACGTGTTAAGTACGGTTCGACGTCGGGATGCACGGGGCAGTCCCGGGACGTCTCGTTGGCACCCGGCAAGCGGGGAGTTTGACGAAGTTGGTTAACTGGAGCGGAGCGATTAACTGATTTCGGTTAACTTTCTGACGGATTTGGACGATCCGGATTTGGGTACTTACAGTTAGCCCCTCAGCGACGTCACTTCCGAAGGAGGTGGGGTCGTTGAAAAAGATAAGGATCCAAATCGGGATGCCTTACTTTGAAAGAGACCTGGGTGGTCAGCTGGCTGGACCCTTAGCGAAAGGTTTCCTACGTATCCCGAGCGGGAATCAAGCCGATCGTAGTTCGAAAGGGGGCAAGGGCCGCTCATGGGGACCTTGACCTGAGCGAGACATGTTAGGAGGCGTCTAAACCTGACTGAGACCATTCGCGAGGTACCTGTACCTGAATGGAGACTATTGGGAGGCGTCTGAACCTAGGACTTATGAAACCTTCGAGGGCGTGTGGCGCCTCAAACCGGAGTTGCGATGCTGACGAGGGCGTGTGGCGCCTCAAACCGGAATTGCGAGGATACATTTATCCTGTGACGAAGGCGTTCGTGCCTTGAGTCTTTGGGCTTATCATTGTTGCCGTGTTTATCTGGCAGGGATGAGGTAACAATGAGGGGAACGGTTGTGTTAAACTGGCGTTATTAACAACACGGCGGGATCGACATTTCTTCTTTAGAATCCTGCTGGGGATGAGCATTCGGGCTTACCTTGATGGCCGAAGAGGGATTGTTGTGCGGGCTTATTGCAGCTGCCGCTGAGGTGGAACGGTCGGGCTTACGACTGGCGGCCGGGGAGATGAATGTTCACTTGCTGAAGTGAAAAGGTGTTCGGGCTTACGAGGATGGCCGAAGAGGGATTGTTGCAAGGCGTTCGTGCCTTGGGGTTCGGGCTTATTCTTTGTTGCCGGGAAGACGAACAGCGAAGGTCTCGATAGGAGAGTGGAGGTCGGACCGCGAAGGTCGGGATTGACTGTTTGAGATCGGACCGTGAAAGGTCGCGATTGAGGATTTGAAATCGGACCGTGAAAGGTCGCGATTAAGGATTGAAATCGGACCGTGAAAGGTCGCGATTAAGGATTGAAATCGGACCGTGAAAGGTCGCGATTGAGGATTGAGATCGGATCGTGAAAGGTCGCGATTGAGGATTGAGATCGGACCGTGAAAGGTCGCGATTCAGGATTGAGATCGGACCGTGAAAGGTCGCGATTGAGGATTGGAATCGGACCGTGAAAGGTCGCGATTAAGGATTGGAATCGGACCATGAAAGGTCGCGATTAAGGATTGGAATCGGACCGTGAAAGGTCGCAATTGAGGATTGAGATCGGACCGTGAAAGGTCGCGATTAAGGATTGGAATCGGACCGTGAAAGGTCGCGATTAAGGATTGGAATCGGACCGTGAAAGGTCGCGATTGAGGATTGAAATCGGACCGTGAAAGGTCGCGATTGAGGATTGAAATCGGACCGTGAAAGGTCGCGATTGAGGATTGAGATCGGACCGTGAAAGGTCGCGATTAAGGATTGAAATCGGACCGTGAAAGGTCGCCATTGAGGATTGAAATCGGACCGTGAAAGGTCGCGATTAAGGATTGAAATCAGACCGTGAAAGGTCGCGATTAAGGATTGAGATCGGACCGTGAAAGGTCGCGACTAAGGATATGAGTGATGGTGAAAACCATTAGGAATTTTAACGTCTGGAGACGAGCGTTAGTAAAAACTAACTGGGAATTTAACGTCTGGAGACGAACGCGAGCGTTTGAATGTCAAACGTCGACTAGGAATTTAACGTCTGGAGACGAGCGTTAGTGAAAACTAACTGGGAATTTAACGTCTGGAGACGAGGTGTTCAGTCCGCAGGATTGGGACATCAAGGAGGCGTATCGACCCCTGTTCCCTGCCATGCTGGTTTGGCAGAAGAAAGCGAAGAGGGCGGTCTCGTCGAGAGTTGGCACTCGAGTGTCATACGAGGAGGTGTCCCAAGCCTTGAGTCGAGAGTTTTTCGAGAGGATTCGGTTGACCTGGTGGAGTAGGTTCGATGCCGTCGCTGTTCAGATTGCTAGCGAGACTACACGGCGGCGGAAGCTCGTTGTGGGACTTCACTGCGACGCCATGTATCTGGGGGAGCGGGTGACCCGTCAGCATGGCCCGGGGTCCACTCCGTTGGTGCCGGTGGATCCTCCTATGTACATGCAGCATCCTCTGTCGATGCCGATGGATGAGTTGGAGAGGTATAGACAGGGCGTGTTCTATACCGAGTACATCATAGCGGGGGCCGACTATGAGACTTTCTTGAGGATGAGGTGAGAGAGCCCACGGGTGCGGCACGTGGGGAAGGTGAGGTCCTGGAGGTCCTCGAGATTTTCCGATCCCACGAGCTAGCCGGCGTACGAGGACTGGGATGGTTCGCGCAGCGACTTGTGATCCCGCTCCCTACGAGCCGAGACCACGATACGGGGCTGACCCCAATGCTTCGGTGAGCACCTTTTTGATTTTACGCATTTGATAGTAGTATTACGCAAATGTTGCATCCGTACTTTCCGCTCGTCTTCGATGACTTTCTGGTTTGCAGTGTCTCGGCCGTACGTATAACGACGCCATGTAGGAAGGCGAGTGGACGGGTGGTCCGCCTACGCTAGGAGGCTCGTGGAGTTCATGCGATGCGGTTCCGGAGGAGCGTGGATGTCCGTGATCGAGGACCGTCTAGGCCGAGAGGTTCGCCGCTCCACGGGCGGGTGGGGAGGACTTTGCACAGGGTTCGGCCGGTTCGCGGGCGGAACGGCTGGATTTGGAGCTCCTTCTTCTGCGCACTCGGGGCACGAGAGGGGGGATTCCTCGAGTTCGCGTACTCCGAGGAGGCCTTTTGCCTATTCCCGGCCGGAGGAATTTGGCGAGTTCCTGTTTGCGACGGATTCGGCAGCGGCGGAGCAGTACGTCGAGTGCTCGGATGACGAGCAGGACTCAGAGTAGTCCTATTTTACTGCTTTCTTTCTTCTTTTTTTTTTTGTATCGTCCGGAACGATTTGATTTGAACTGTGTTTGCAAAAAGGCGCCCGTGGGGCGGAACACATGCCAGCATATTTATTACGTGATCACCTTCTGTTATTTTTGGCAAATAAGGAAGTAGGTTAAACCAAAATAAATAAAATGAGAAATGCACTAAAAATTGAACGGGTCAAAAATTAAGCATGTATGCACTAATTATTAATTATTTGCACTGTTGCACGAGCCCGGGGCAGAAGGGATATTGATATGTGTTGAATGAAACCAGGGGCAGCACGCAGGTTTCATAAGGATGAACAGGGAGTTGTTTGGAAATGTTTCCAATTTAGGGCGGTAGGCTGCAGAGTTGACCAAGTCAGCTGCGAGAGAATCTGGCCGGACTTGGAGTGAATTTCCGAGATTCTTTAAATTGCGGTTTCGGCTTTGCAATTGGTTAAGAAAGCTAGCATAGTTTTTGATCATTACATTTGAATTCCTCTCAAACTTCCAAGGTTCCCTTCATTTTTCATGGCTCCCTTTCCCAAGTTATCGTCTCGGATGTAAGAGCGATATTTGGACAACTTTCGATCGTGGGTACGGAACCACACGAGGCAGTAACAAAGGGTTTTCGAAGGCACATTACGGGATTAAATCTGTTTGGGCTTTGAAGGAGCTCATGCGAGATTGGGATCTTTTGAGAGTCGCGTCTCGTTTACAGGACGTACGGAGGAATGTGTACGGCTTTTCGTACAACGAAATCACCCCTACGTTTGAAGATTTTGGGCCGTGCAGGAGGACTGAGACAGGAGCAGCTAGTTCTTCCGTATCTTTGGTGGCATGGCCCTTTGTTTAGAAGCTAGTGTCTTTGTTTGGTATCTGTTTGGAGAAGCATACGGGATCTTGTCTGAGGATGCCGATTATGTTGACATTTCGGGAGGCTGCCAGAAACATTTGCCGGAGCGAGGAGCGTCTTTTCGTGGGACGCGTTTGCTCGTGTGCGGTTGCTACTCTGTTCACATTCACGTCTACAGGTGTGTGCCATCACGAGTGTCTTGGACACAGTGAGCCGATCTTAGGAGTGGGGAGACATTGTGCCGTTGGTCTTGGGCGAGACGTTCGTGGGCATAGGTCGGATGGCGGCCGTAGCCGATACAAGTGGGGAGGGAGTCCCGCTATGCTTACCATGTGGTTAAGGGAGAGGCTGCGAGATGATGCACGAGGTGCGATGTCTTGTGACGCTTGGTCTTTCTCTCGACGTCCTCCGGTGATAGGGCGATCGGGCCGAGGCTGGAACTACGGATGGCCGAGACTTTGCACGCATCACTTGCGATGGTGGGTTCCCCATTGGAAGATTACGAGACTTGTAGGACCACTCGGGAGGGTGCATTGGTTGTCGGAAGTGCGGGATGTCTCGAGACGTCTTTCTATATTCCATCATTGGTTACGCGACTTGATGCGAGGCTGGAAGCAGGTGCCACTTGACGATCGAGTTATCTTGCTACCTTTGAGAGTGGGATCTCTGCCGGATGGAAGATCCTTCGACGCTATTGCGATCACCGGTGGTGGCAATACACGTCCTTTCTGCCCGGGGTTCTCTTTCACCGGAGAGAGAGGGCACTATTACGTCGGCAACGATATACGGCCGAGTACGAAGAGTGTATAGGGGAGACACGAGATGGCTATCTTGTGGAGACGGAGTGGTGTTGGATGCGATCACACAGACGGCTCGACCTTGAGGAGGGCGAAGCAAGGGCTAACCACAGGAATCGTGCGCGATGCCATGGCTGATTATGAGACAAGTGCGTCGGGAGGCCAATCAAAGCACTTGTGATGATGGCTCGAAGCGAGGCGGCTCGAGACGAGCTAGAGAAAGAGCTGCATTGACGGCCGCGGGCTTGACGGAGGCGTCGGGAAGAGTTCTGAGCCGAGGTAGAAGGCCTATCGGAATTTTTCTGCGAGGGTGAAGAACACTCGCCCAGGAAAAGGGAAGGGGAAAAAGGATGAAGGACCAAGTACGGGAAACTAGGTTGACCTTCTTTGTCAGTATCCACCCATTGTCATTGCGGTCACATTAATTGATTAATGTTTTATTGTAGTTTTGCTAGCGTGTAGCGAGTCAAGAGTTGACCGTGCTTGAACTCATCAAAGAATGTTTTAACCGTTATGAATTTGTAGGTTAAATGAAAAGAGTTTTTCGAAACACAAGCAATTGATGCTTATTGTATATATTTTTTTGTTTTTTTTTAGACCGAACCAATGATGGCTGCCTACGTTCCCCTTTTACAATTGGACTAAGGGGCTCAGGTTACCGTAGTTCGACACTTTAGGTGAATTTGAGAAAAGCGAAGACAAAAGAAGTGCGACCCTGTCTTTTACCTGGATCATTAGCGGGAATGTATCCAGTTGGGTATTACTCTTTTAGCACTTTAATTTACTGAGGGGGACGGTGTATGGGGAAGGTGAGTTGACTCGTGCTCTTCCTCAAACGAAGTATCTGCGGAGCTTGCTTCCGTTCACAGGGTTAACGAAAGGGTTTCCGTCCAAGTCTGCTAGCTTCATGGCTCCTCCGGAGAAGATTCTTTGTACCACGAACGGTCCTATCCAGGTAGGCTTCTGATGTCTCGGATCTTAACTTTCTTATCGAATGCTTGGGCCATTCTGCTCTGGTAGGCTCGAGTGTGTTCCATGGCTTTCAATCTGCGCTCGTCGAGTAGAGCAAGTTCGTCGTGATGGCTCTGTAGCCATTCGACTTCATTGATCCTATTTTCCAAGAGGACTCGGAGGGATGGAATTTCCAATTCCATGGGCAACATTGCTTCCATTCCGTAGGTAAGCGCAAACGGAGTCTCCCCTGTGGCGGTTCTGACTGACGTTCTGTATCCCCAGAGGGCTAAATGTAGCTTTTCGGGCCAGTCCCTACCTCTGGTGGTCATCTTTCTGATTATCATGGCGAGAGTCTTGTTGGCTGCCTCTACTGCACCATTGGTTTGTGGTCTGTAAGGAGAAGACTTGTGACGTGTGACTACGGGTCGGTCGAGAAGTTGGTCACAATCTCCTTCAAAGTGGGTCCCATTATCGGAGATGATCTCGTTGGGCACTCCGTATCGGCACATGATGTTCTCTCGGATGAACTCGGCCACCTTCTTAGAATTCAGTACCTTGTACGATCTGGCTTCTACCCATTTGGTGAAGTAGTCGACTGCGACTAAATTGAACTCGTGACCATTGCTCCCTGGAGGAGTGATCTTGCCGATGACGTCGATTCCCCATGTGGCGAAAGGCCATGGCGTAGTCATGCAATAGAGCTCATGTGGAGGAATGTGATTGAGGTTGGAGAACCGTTGACATTTGTCGCAGCTTCGGACGAACTGGATGCAGTCTGTTTCCATCGATATCCAGTGTATCCCATACGGAGAATGATCTGTGTCAATGCTCGAGCGTTCATGTGCGGACCGCAGGTTCCGTTGTGAACTTCATTCATTAGCTCGCTGGCTTTTTCTTTGTTTACACACCGAAGGAGTGGCCCTTGGTGGCGCTTCTTGTACAACATACCCCCCAGAATGACGTAGTGGGATGCCAGGCGTTTTAATGCCATCATGTTTTTGGCTTTGATCCCTTCTTTGTATTTTCCATCTTCATTTGTGAAGGAAGCTTCTCCGCTTTGGAGGTACTGGTAAATCTGATTGTACCAGGGTTCGTCGATCGTTTCTTTTTCTTTTTGATCTCGCGGCAATAGGCGGGTATTTCCGTCTGCCTATTACGAGGGTTTCTTTGCTTTCCCATCGGGAATTTCGACAAGAGGCGAGGGTTTCCGGGGCGTACGCGAGCGGTTCTGTCTCTTGGCGAAATAGTGAAAAGAGATGTCCTTGGGCCGAGCAATGAGCTCCTCCATGTATGAGTGGTACTTGAAGGCGGGAATCTACCGTCTTCCATTTGTTAGACACTTGATTGATGATCAATGCTTAGAGTCTCCATATACATCCAGTTACGAGATGTTGCGCTCGAGGCGGCTTCAAACCTGCTTCTTGCACGAGCTTCGTATTCTCTTTGCATTGTTGGTTGCTTCAAAATTCGACTTGATGGCTATGGGAGTATGCTCGTCCTTGGGATCGACAATGAGCATTCCAATACCATTCCCACTTCTTGTTGGCTGCCCCATCGAAGAAGAGTTGCCGGCGGTTTGCATTGTCAGTGAAAAAGATTCCGTCGTCAGGAAATTGCGGATCGGGACCCTTAGGTTCAACGCTCGGGAAGTCGGCGGGTGATACGCCATGACTCTACCCTTTATTGATTTTCGACCATGTACTTGATGTCGAACTCATCCGGGAAGAATGACCACTTGGCTAGCCGCATTGACGAGGGGATGGCTTGTCAAAGAGATATCGGACGGGGTCCACATTGGAGACAGGGAGCAGAATGCATTGCATGTAGTGTTTGGTTTCCCAACTACCCATTGAAATTACCCGGATCCAGAAGCGAGGCTTGCGGCCGGCATCCGGCATCTTCGCGTTGGGCGACGTGTCTCGCCGTTTTTTGTTTTGTAGAGTCGCTACGCCGTTTTATTAAGCGAAAACATTGAAAAAGGGCATCGGTTTAAAGATAATTTTAAAGCTGTTTTTGTGTGATGAGATTTTGAGTTCGGAGGTCGAGATGACTCCACGGGGGAAGAGAATATTAGAATATTAGAGCTCACCCGAGTAGCCTCGTAAAATGAGTCTTTCGGATACCCTAATATCCTTTAAATGTTGTGTGTGTGTGTGTGCTTTTAAAAATGAATCTTTGTATCGGATGTCTACATTGTATGCTATGTATGGAAATGTATTGAAATAGTATAGGAAGGAAGCCTTACCAATGTTGGTTCGTGTACGTCTTCCATTTGGGAATAGTGTTTGAGGTCGGAGTAGCGTTCCCGCACGGATCGGGATTGCTTCAGGAGATGCGGTTGTCCGCGGACGAGTTTCGGCGTGAGTTGAGGTTGCAGGCTGCGTTCGGGCGAGGTTCGGCGTGCGTGGGGATCGTCGGGATCACTCGGGCGAGAGGTTCGGCGTGCATTGTGGTGGCGGGAGTCACTCGGGCGAGGTTCGGCGTGCGTTGTGGTGGCGAGTCGCTCGGGCGAGTTTCGGCGTGGTTTGGGATCGTCGGTTTGACTCGGAAAGAGCCGGGACACGGTGGAAAGACCGAGCAAGGCCTCGGAGTACCACGAGGGCCTCGAGTACCTCGAGAGTGCCTCGGGGCGGCGCGGGAGCGTCTCGGGAGCGCTCGGGGAGGCCGGAGCACCGCGAGGAGCTCGGAAGGCCTCGGAAGGATCAGAAAGGGGCAGGGAGTGCCTCGAGAGGACTTAGAGAGGGAGCCGAAGGCTAAGGGAGGAAGAGAGAAGAGGGAGGTGTGTGAAAATGAGGAGGGGAGCCCTCTATTTATAGTAAAAATTTCGGAGCAAAGAGGTCCGTCACGGATAACTTCTTGGTTATCCAGCCCAATTTTGGATTTCCTCGATTGAGGGAATGCGCAATGATGGTAGAATATTCCGGAATGATGATGTCCCCGGCCATGCAATAAGGTCCGGTAAATGCGGACCAACTCGGCATATGCAAAGAGGTCGTACTGACAATCCATAACATTTTGAGTAATCATTTCTTAGGGATTTGAGGGAATATTGTGGACTTTAAGGGGATTTAGTAATCATTGAAACAAGCAGAGGTCCGTACGGACCTTAATTGCTTTTCCGATTTCCTTGAAAATTCCCAAAAGGTCCTTTTGTCCCTTTTATCCCCGGGGAAAGGCTCCTCCACTTGGTTTTGGTTGGGGTTTGAGGGTT
>JAFEMH010008194.1:0-58191 GCA_022495995.1 Adenophora triphylla var. japonica | reverse complement strand
ATATATATATATCTTTCGTACACTTGCACCTCACATTTAAATTTGAAAATCCCTAATTCTATTAATGGGTTTTAGCCCATAACTTTTTTTTTTTCTTTTGATTAATATTCACAATAATTTTAATTCACTTTTTATGCATCACAATTCTGAGTACTTTCCAGATGATGCATTGTTATCATAAATATTGAAGCGCAATTTCATTTAAATTTTGAATATCTTCTATATGCTATTTATTGAAAATTCAAACAAACATGTGAATGAATTGTGTAGTCTGGCTCATGTTCTAATTGTGGTTTTAGCGGTGTTTTATTTCATGGTTTTGAGCTAATGATTTAAGCCACGGTTCGGACCATAAAAATCAAGCCGCGGTTCGAGACTGAGCCGAACTTGAACCACGGTGATTCGGTTCGGTTTGAAATATTTCATGTGGTTCGGTTAAGTTTGAAATTTTTCCAAGCCAGATGACCCAGTGCTTCGATCAGAGTAAATTAGCGCAAACAGAACCAAAGCTGAACCATTTACACCCCTAATTTAAATGCCTCGCCCAAGTTTTTATGCGATATTATATTATGTTGCATTATATATATGCAATAATTAAAAATTATAATACAACATCCTCAATAATCTGCACTCACCTTATCATGGCCATGGGGTGTGTGGCCTATGAAATCACGTGGCGGCAGTTGCTGAATCGCCGCTGTCATTATCAATGTTGTATTATATGAAATCTATATCTGATTTTATGTATTATCTTGTATTAGGGGTGTAAATGGTTTGATTTGGGCCAGTTCTGGACCAAAAAAACTGGTTATCGGTTTGAAAATATCTCGGCGAATCGAGCAGTCGAAAAGTTTGAAATGAGCCAGGAACCAAGCGAAGTGTGAGTTGGTTCGAGGCAGCGGGCTGATTTACGGTTCGAGCCTCGATTTAAACCACAATTCAAACCACGTTTTGAAACCATGAAATAGAGAGCATTGCTTAAATCATTAATTATAACATGGTTTCCAAAATACACAATTCAATTGTGCGTGTTTGTTTGAATTTTCCAAACATAACATAAATAAAAGATTCAGTATTTAAACACAACTTGAAATTGTGCTTCAATGTTTATGATAACAACATAACATTTGAGTACTTATAATGGTATGTGCTAAAAAGTGAATTAGCATTATTACAAGAAGATTAACTAAAAGAAAAAAGGGTGCAAAAGAAAAAAAGAGGTTACGGGCTAAAATCCATTATAATGAGTCAATTAAAAAAAATTTAAGAAAATTTATTGGACATTTTCGCCTCATATTAATACGCAGGATATAAGAGTGGACCCAATAAACCTCCTATTCTTCTACACATTTGGATTAGTTCAAACCTTCTCTCACTTTTAGTTTATTTTGTTAATTTCGTTTACTTGGACAATACGATAGTATTTAAATAATTAACAATAATAAAACATAGAAAAAAGTTGTGCAAGATTCACCCTTAAATACTTTCGTACCAAACTAAATATCCCATATTGCATATATACAGTATAATTTATCAACATTATTAAGAAATAAATTTTACTAGTTAAATTTTCGTCTGATGAAAACGTGATAATTATTTTGAGACAAACCAATAAATAGATGATAGTTGGGCGGAACATAGTATTATATTTTGAGGATGATAACTTACTCGTTAACACTATGGATTTCAAAAATACCTCCCCCTGTGTAATTAAAATCCTTATAGTCCATCTAATTATTAGACTCTATGATTTTCTATGAAATATCATATCTTTGTACCACAAATTAAATTGTATTACTAGTGATTTAACAGTTATAGGATAACTATTATGATTGACGTATTTTAATTAAATATACGAGGGGATCAAAATATAAATTTAGTATAATTTCTCAAAAATTAAGGGGGGTCAAAATGTATAAATACATAATTTTTAGTAGTATAAGTCATTTTCTAAAAAAAAATAATAGTACTAAAATTGACAGTTCAAAATTGAAAAATTGAAGGGGATCAAATGACCCCCTCCCTTGACATAAGGCTAGCCTCGCCACTACTATTAACTAATAGCCGTTAGATCATTAATTGGTGGCATTAGTGGTATAGGGTGTGGTAGCCAAACTTGGAATGAAACAGTGTGCTAAAGTAATGTAATATACCTACATGCCGACCTGAATAGATACTGTTCTTGCAGATGGGACATCAATGCCAAGACTTCTTGAACCGGGAAAAAACCAGAGGTATGGAGATGAGTAACAGCAAGAATCACTTGTCGACCAGGCACAAGAAATGCAGACCTGCACTCTGCAATCGCTTTCCCACAAAGATTAGCCTATGTTGCTACAGCAATGAGTGAAATCAAAGAAGAGACGGATTTAACTAGTCCTTTGAAGTATTGATGGCAAATAATATACTCCCTCCGTCCCAGCCCACTTAGGAAATTTTGAAATGGCACGGGAATTAAGGAATATTATTATAGTATTAGGAGAGAGAATGAGTGGAAAGTTGTGAGTGTGAAAAATTAAATAGGAGAGAGAATGAGTGGAGGGAATAGTAATTATAATGGTGTTGTGAGTATTAAAATAATGTAGGAGAGAGAATGAGTGGAGAGAATAGTGATTTAAGGTTTCCATTTTGGAAATTCTTAAGTGAAGTGGGACGCCCAAAATGGAAAGTTTTCTTAAGTGAGGTGGGACGGAGGGAGTATACTCCATCCGTCCCTAAATGAATGTCGAAAAAAAAAGTTTCAAATTTGCTCTTGATCAAATAATATATACTCCCTCCGTCCCTAAATGAATGACAAAAAAAGTTTCAAATTTTCAAATTTGCTCTTGATCAAGAGCAAATTTGAAAAAAAAATCGGCATTCATTTAGAGAAGGAAGGAGTAATATATACATCGAGGGACCAATACAGATGCATCTACTGCAACTAATTTACCAGCAAGTATTTCTGTAAAAGAAGGGGTCAATAAAGTTAAACACGTATGGAATCAACTTCTCAGCAACTACTGAGTGGAATGTACTGACTATAGGCTTTTTAATATGGTTCATTCATCGACCTCATAAATACTAGCTTCAAGTTGTGAACCTTGGGGGGGAGGCTGCGCTAAAATCTGATGCTCTGACTCTTTGGTTTACCCCGCCGTACCCGTGTCGGACACTCCTATTTTAGTCTTGTAGACAAGGGTCCGGCGAGGTAAACCAAAGAGTCTGAGCATCATAGGCGCTAAAAGAAAAATAATAGTTTAAAGTAGGACTAACGCAATTTAGATTAAAATTAAAATAATATTGAAAAATATTTCATTCAATTGTCTAAAAGAAGAAAATAGTACTACCTCTGAATACACTTTCAAGCTTGGGAATGATACAGTGTTCTAGAGTAGCATACCTACATGCCAACCTCAATAGATATATAGTTCTTGCAGCAGGCGAAACATCAATGCCAAGACTCCTCAAAATTAGGTAATCAAAACAAAATCCAGAAAAGTGGCTAGGACCTGTACCAGACAAACTTCAAGAGTAAGAAATCATCATTTCTTTCTTCTTCTTTTTTACTTTTACGAATAAGGAATCATCATTTCACTAGCGGGTAAAATAAATTGCAGTTAGGCTTTTTAAAGTCTGTTTATTCATTATGGTTCGAGTATGACAACAAAAATAAGTAGAAGTAACACGGATCTGCACAGCATGCTGACTTGCCATCAACAAGATTGGAATCCTTAGTGAACCTCATACCTCTTCATATTTCAGATAATGATGCTGACGCTGATGCATATCCATCAGCAGGTTAATTTGGTGGGGTGCCTGGTGGCTCCTGGAAATGGAAAAAATGTGAATGTTAGAAAAATAGGGCAGTAGACAACCATCAAACATGTTGACGCAATTTTAATAAAGAAGTTCAAGCATAATTGTAAAGCAGAGGATAAGATACAAATGACCCCTTTGAATTTTGATCTGCTATCAGGCACTCACACACAACATCATGTAAAATACAGTATTCACAAAAAAATGGAAAAACAGTAACTACTAAATTCCAATTATTTTGTCCTTCAATATGGGAGTACAATATCCTAGCTATACAATCACCTAGCTATGAATGAGCAAGCCCAAAATCCTATCACATTGAAGTCTAAAAGTGGCAATGCCTAAAGCTGTCCCTAAGTGAGCTGAGTTTTAGCATCATAATCTAGTCTATCAACTTCCCTTCTGTTAAAGACATCAATTATTAAATCACAAGTTGCCTTTTTCTTTGAGTGTCTTACATGTACTGTCAGTATTTATCATAAGAAGTCTTCCTTACAAGGAGAGCCATTGATGAGCATTATATCAGTTTATATCATCTAACAAGTATGTTTTTCTCAGATAATAATCGATGCTTTTTACAACACATGATTCTCAAAATATGTAATTCATACTTCAATGCTGATAAATTATTTTAAGTTGCATATTCTAGAAAAATGCAGCTATACAAATACAAGCATGGCGGTCAGAATATTACTTCCTACAGTCAGAGTTATCTCCCTCAGAAATCACCCAATATTTAGCAAGGAATCCCTAGTGACACAAGTCCGAATGCCAGTTACACAAACAAACACACACCTTCTATCAACCACCGATGTCAGGCTCTGGACTCCCTCAAAGAGTATTCTTCGAAAGATCAAGCACGGATCAATCTGTGGCATCACTCGAAATACCATAACACACGGCTTATAAAAAGAAGAGAATTAGCTGATTCCTCAGCAGCTCTACATATACTACGATGATACACTATAACATTTCCCCTTCTTCTGAAATTGCCGATAATTAAGGAAACAGGAAATACACCGAATATGGACTTGAAAAGTCACTTGACTTGCAAAAGATACAAACCGGTGGTAAATTGTCCTAACAAATGGCATTTCAAGGAAACCAACTATCGCAGGACTCAACAACTTACTATCATAAGACTACAAGATAAAGCTTCTCTAATCACTTCTGTCACATGCATAATCAAGCCAAATATAGAACATCTGTCCCTAGGTAATAATTCTAGAACACGTGAATTTCAAATCATATTAATGCTAACTACAAAATATAGACAATCAGAGCTTAACTTGCATAAACGGAACCAATCGTATCACCAAATAACCTACAAAATGCATTGCATAGTATTGACAGGAACCATCTACAACCACAGAGTCAAACATAACATTCAAAAGAAAGCAATGTAAACACTAAAAAGTACTTGTATAGAATAAATATGGGTCGAATTATACATACATCCCATTAGGTAAGTCATGTATCATGAACTTCCGAAAATAGATGTGTAGCAAAACAGGTGAAACCCAGTTTCAAATGTAATTTCATAAAGGGTAATTTACACATCAATATTCAGAAACTTAACCTCCAGTATATAATCTCCAATCTGTAAGCAAAAATGGTTGGACACTGGTTGGATACAGCCCACGAACTAGAGGGTCGCCAAAAGGGGTAGTTCACTGTTGATTCTGATATAAAGAGACGCTTATTATATTGTGCATAACTATAAGAAAAGGAACCTCAACAAAAAAATGATGGAAAAATACAATGGCAGACCACCACTATCCTTAAGACAATTCATTATACACACTGACTATACTAAAAAATTAACAAAGCTTTCTCGAGCCGAGAATTCGAGCAATGACAGTACACAAAACCTTGATTACATCAAAAGAAACTAGAATTGGCACCAACGGTCAACCGTCAAGACTACTTAAGTAGAAGAGTTAATGTTAACTAGATTGTCATAAAACTCAATCATCAAATAAACAACAAATTATCTTATATGCACACAAAAAGTTATTCACTTACTTGACTGGGAAACTCATGCGGCTTCACCTCATCAAATCTTCCAAGAACCAGCATATATATTGTGCATTAAAAGAGCTGAAACCATTCCATTACTTGGCCATGACCGATGATCAGTTCACTTTCTCAAACATCACAAGCAACAGCAAAATTGTGAACAGAAACTTGCCAAACTTCTTGTGCTCGTACTTGGGAACAAAACTGGCCAGAATCCAGTGGAGATGAAGAGCACCAGGCCGATTCACCAGTTTTCTATCACTAATCTAAACTGATGGTCATTTGATGTATATGAAGGAGGTCATTTAAGGAGACATCAACTCAACAAGATAATACAAATTTTTGAGTATACTACCTATGGGAGAGACAACCCCATCCCACCACTCCTCCCATAGTCCCCACGTAACACAGAATGGAGTAATAATACTAATATTAAATTGTGTTTTTCCACAACTGTGACAGTCAAGGCGCTTCTAAGGAAAATACTACTTTTCGATAGCTACCAGATGACTAAGGTCTTGTACACTTCCTGAACCCCGCCTCGCACCCAAAAATAAAATACTACTCCCTCCGTCCCTAAATGAATGTCCAATTTTCATCTTAAGGGACATTTGAAGAAAATTGAAATTTAAGCAATTTTAGAGGCACAAGTACATAAAACCCCTTAGTGATCTCACTGTATTGCATCATGAGTTTAAGTATGAATTAGAACTTGTTGAACGATAAGGGAGGATATAGTAATTTCTCCATAAAAATAGACATACATTTTGGGACATTTTTTTAGAAAAATAAACATTCATTTAGGGATGGAGGGAGTAGAAAAATACTTATACACACGCTAAAAGGTGAGCCTTAACACAATGGTGAGAGACTTGTGCACTTGCCTAGTCATTTTTAACGCAAAATTCCAATCTGATATTGCAAAAATAAAGAGAAATTGATAGCTTCCTAAAAAGTCACTTGATATCCAACCCACAACACTTTTTAACCCTCAACCATACCATAAAACAGCTAGGCAAATAGGAGCATAACCAATACTACTCAACATCTCCTGCCTGACTGCAACCATTCCTCTTCCAACAAAATTATAGCTCAATACAAAGTTGCAAAACCCTGTGCAAACTGTAAATACAAACCAAAAAAGCTCACAAAGAGATCAAAATCTAGAAAGAAACAAAGACTCAATGAAACAATGACAAAGTAATTTCACCATCAAGTCGAGATAATAAATTACCAAGAGCTAAGAGATAATAAACAATGACAAAGACTCAATGAAACAATGACAAAGTAATTTCACCAGCAAGAAACCGTCATTTCCTTTGTCGCAATAAAGAGAGCAAAAACTAACGGGTTACTCGATTGCTCAAGTACGCAACCATGAAGCAATAAGTGAATCATTGTCTCTCTCATCCTAATATACATGATTCATTCAATGCACTTTTCTGGAGCAAACTATAGCCTCACCAAAAAATATCACAGCAGTACTTCATCCAACAATCAACCACCCTCTGCATGCATAGATGACTTTTCGTTGCGAGTGAAGGAATTTGTTATCCATTCATTGGGTACTTGCTTACTTTGCAGCACCATATCCAAGTATGAGCTGAACCGTACAACTTTCCAAGAAACAGTCCTAGAGTGATTGCCCACCTTCTTGCATCATTACGAAGTGGCCATTCACAAAGCAACATGTTGCATCTACTTCATTTCACAATGATAGCAGTGCAATAACGAAAATTTTAAGATAACATGTCAAGAGAATCAACATAAGCAAAACATATATTTGCACAAGAAACCAAATGAACATAAGCCACACAGAGAACTAATACGAACCGTCAAACATTTGCTGCAGGGACTACAAACTACATAATAACATAGCATGTCTTTTAAAATGTCAATCAAAAGATAACATTTGAAACGAACCTAAGATTCAACTTGATGTACCATTGTCAGGTAAGCAATTTAGGAGACCATAGCCTAGAGTGAGCTAGTCTATCTGTGCCCTTGAGCCCGTTGCATGTCATAAGCACCCCAAGCACCAGGTCCAGGTCCATACTGAGGAAAACCTTCTCCGCCATGCTGCATTCCCTGCTGGAAAAAAATCCCATTCAACATTTAAACAAACAAAAGACACGAAGTAGTGCTTAGACAACAGTGTTTGCAGATATCTAGAAAAAGAACGGTATATGAGCAAAACCATACAGGATTCATGGGATTCATAGTGTTCTGGCCATAACCAGCAGGATATTGATTTCCTGCATAACTGACTTCAGGATTGCCATAATTGCCATTGTAACCTGTGTACCAAGAGCAAAATTTAACTTGCTACTAAAAACATGGAATTAAAGTGAATAACAACAACAATGTTACCATAATATCTTGGGAAAAAGAAATTGGACTTTTCACAAACTAAAAAACATATTCTTAGAAGTATCTCTAAAGCCAGAACATGGTGGGTAAATACCATCACAATTACATCCTAGGGAGAAGTTTTACTGCAGGTTATTTCCATATATATTACCATATGTTTCTAATTTTAAGTTTGACAAGTCATGTGTCATCACTTTAAACTGACACCTTTTAGATGCGAATTGAAACTCACCGGATTTAAATGTGTTCTCTCATTTTTTGTTTGTTTTTGATAGAATACATCATAAGACTTTGTTTCTGCCTCCTTCACTATAATTTCTAAAACACTACTATATTTAGCAACTTCCAAACAAATTTCTATTTTCAGTTCTAAAGTTCATGCTGTGTCCTTCATAGTTGAAAACTTTAAGAATAATCAACTGCTTACTTACCATTATGTGATTGTTTCCAACATATTCATCCTCAAAGTCGAACCACCATAAAGGCATAAAAGGCATCCTTTTGCCTTGGATTAACATACTAATTCAAATGTTAGAAGAACATAGAAAGAGTGCAGAAAATAGCCTAGCCCATTCCACCTGTCAACTACGGTTTAACATTCACAGTACGTGCTAAGAAAATGCTATAGGCGAATTGAAACTCAACGGATTTCAATGTGTTATCTAATTTTTTGTTTGTTTTTGATAGAAAATTTCATAAGACTTTGTTTCTGCTCCTTCACTATAATTTCTAAAACACTACTATATTTCGCAACTTCCAAACAAAATTTCTATTTTCAGTTCTAAAGTTCATGCTGTGTCCTTCATAGTTGGAAACTTTAAGAATAATCAATTGCTAACTTACCATTATGTGATTGTTTCCAACATATTAAACCTCAAAGACGAACCACCATAAGGCATAAAAGGCATCCTCTTGCCTTGTATTAACTTACTAATTCAAATGTTGGAAGAACATAGAAAGAGTGCAGAAAATAGCCTAGCCCATTCCACCAGTCAACTACAGTTTAACATCCACAGTACGTGCTAAGAAAATGCAATAGGCGAATTGAAACTCGCCGGATTTCAATGTGTTCTCTAATTTTTTGTTTGTTTTTGATAGAGTGCTTCATGAGACTTTGTTTCTGCCTCCTTCACTATAACTTCTAAAACACTACTAAATTTAGCAACTTCCAAACAAATTTCTATTTTCAGTCCTAAAGTGTGTCCTTCATAGTTGGAAACTTTAAGAATAATCAAGTGCTTACTTACCATTATGTGATTGTTTCCAACATATTCATCCTCAAAGTCGAACCACCATAAAGGTATAAACGACATCTTTTTGCCTTGGATTAACATACTAATTCAAATGTTAGAAGAACATAGAAAGAGTGCAGAAAATAGCCTAGCCCATTCCACCTGTAAACTACAGTTTAACATTCACAGTACGTGCTAAGAAAATGCTATAGGCGAATCGAAACTCACCGAAATTCAATATGTTCTCTAATTTTTGTTTGTTTTTGATAGAAAGCTTCATGAGACTTTGTTTCTGCCTCCTTCACTCTAACTTCTAAAACACTACTATATTTAGCAACTTCCAAACAAATTTCTATTTTCAGTTCTAAAGTCCATGTTGTGTCCTTCATAGTTGGAAACTTTAAGAATAATCAAGTGCTTACTTACCATTATGTGATTGTTTCCAACATATTCATCCTCAAAGTCGAACCACCATAAAGGCATGAAAGGCATCCTTTTGCCTTGGATTAACATACTAATTCAAATATTAGAAGAACATAGAAAGAGTGCAAAAAAAGCCTAGCCCATTCTACCTGTCAACTACAGTTTAACATCCACAGTACGTGCTAAGAAAATGCTATAGGCGAATTGAAACTCACTGGATTTCAATGTGTTCTCTAATTTTTGTTTGTTTTTGATAGAGTGCTTCATGAGGCTTTGTTTCTGCCTCCTTCACTATAACTTCTAAAACACTACTATATTTATCAACTTTCAAACAAATTTCTATTTTCAGTTCTTAAGTCCATGCTGTGTCCTTCATAGTTGAAAACTTTAAGAATAATCAAGTGCTTACTTACCATTATGTGATTGTTTCCAACATATTCATCCTCAAAGTCGAACCACCATAAAGGCATGAAAGGCATCCTTTTGCCTTGGATTAACATACTAATTCAAATGTTAGAAGAACATAGAAAAAGTGCAGAAAATAGCCTAGCCCATTCCACCTTTCAACTACAGTTTAACATCCACAGTACGTGCTAAGAAAATGCTATAGGCGAATTGAAACTCACCGGATTTCAATGTGTTCTCTAAATTTTGTTTGTTTTTGATAGATTGCTTCATGAGGCTTTGTTTCTGCCTCCTTCACTATAACTTCTAAAATACTACTATATTTAGCAACTTTCAAACAAATTTCTATTTTCAGTTCTAAAGTCCATGCTGTGTCCTTCATAGTTGGAAACTTTAAGAATAATCAAGTGCTTACTTACCATTATGTGATTGTTTCCAACATATTCATCCTCAAAGTAGATCCACCATAAAGGCATGAAAGGCATCCTTTTGCCTTGGATTAACATACTAATTCAAACTTTAGAAGAACATAGAAAGAGTGCAGAAAATAGCCTAGCCCATTCCACCTGTCAACTACAGTTTAACATCCACAGTACGTGCTAAGAAAATGCTACAGGCGAATTGAAACTCACCGGATTTCAATGTGTTCTCTAAATTTTGTTTGTTTTTGATAGAGTGCTTCATGAGGCTTTGTTTCTGCCTCCTTCACTATAACTTCTAAAATACTACTCCCTCCGTCCCAGACCAAGAGTCCTACTTTCCTTTTTGGTCCGTCCCAGATCAAGAGTCCCTTTCCTTAAATGGAAAGTTTTTCATATATTTATACCCTTATCATCTCCATATATTTACAAAAAAACCATTACTATTCCTCCCACTCATTCTCTTTCCTATTAAATATTTTTAACTTTTACATTCTCTCTCCTATTCCCTACCACACATTTAACTTTTACATTCTCTCTCCTAAAATTTTCTACCCACTTTAACTCAATTGAAACTCACCTGATTTCAACCGTGTTCTCTAAATTTTGTTTGTTTTTGATAGAGTTGCTTCTACGAGGCTTTGCTTTCGCCTCCTTCACTATAACTTCTAAAATACTACTATATTTAGCAACTTTCAAACAAATTTCTATTTTCAGTTCTAAAGTCCATGCTGTGTCCTTCATAGTTGGAAACTTTAAGAATAATCAAGTGCTTACTTACCATTATGTGATTGTTTCCAACATATTCATCCTCAAAGTAGAACCACCATAAAGGCATGAAAGGCATCCTTTTGCCTTGGATTAACATACTAATTCAAACTTTAGAAGAACATAGAAAGAGTGCAGAAAATAGCCTAGCCCATTCCACCTGTCAACTACAGTTTAACATCCACAGTACGTGCTAAGAAAATGCTATAGGCGAATTGAAACTCACCGGATTTCAATGTGTTCTCTAATTTTTTGTTTGTTTTTGATAGAGTGCTTCATGAGACTTTGTTTCTGCCTCCTTCACTATAACTTCTAAAACACTACTATATTTAGCAACTTCCAAACAAATTTCTATTTTCAGTTCTAAAGTCCATGTTGTGTCCTTCATAGTTGGAAACTTTACGAATAATCAAGTGCTTACTTACCATTATGTGATTGTTTCCTACATATTCATCCTCAAAGTAGAACCACCATAAAGGCATAAAAGACATCCTTTTGCCTTAGATTAACATACTAATTCAAACTTTAGAAGAACATAGAATGAGTGCAGAAAATAGCCTAGCCCATTCCACCTGTCAACTACAGTTTAACATTCACAGTATGTGCTAAGAAATTGCTATACGCGAATTGAAACTCACCAGATTTCAATGTGTTCTCTAATTTTTTGTTGTTTTTGATAGAATGCTTCATGACACTTTGTTTCTGCCTCCTTCATTATAATTTCTAAAACACTACTATATTTAGCAACTTCCAAACGATTTCTATTTTCAGTTCTAAAGTCCATGCTATGTCCTTCATAGTTGGAAACTTTAAGAATCAAGTGCTTACTTGCCATTATGTGATTGTTTCCAACATATTCATCCTCAAAGTCGAACCACCATAAAGGCCTAAAAGATATCCTTTTGCCTTGGATTAACATACTAATTCAAATGTTTGAACATAAAAAGAGTGCAGAAAATAGCCTCGCCCATTCCACCTGTCAACTAGAGTTTAACATTCACAGTACGTGCTAAGAAAATGCTATAGGCAAACGAAAAGGCATAAGTGTATCAACCATTTAAATGCTAATCTTTTGAGGCAGAGTGAGAACCAATAAACTATCCCAGACTAACACAGATTGTTTTCAGAAAATGAGAGAAGTTGCATTTGCTTCCACTGTCCTGCCTTCTACTTTCATGACAAATTTTATGTCTTCTGTTCTCTTCTTTTCTCATTGAATTTTGGCAGTTCTCGTTGATATTGGTTCTGTTTTTCACTTTTCTTATTCTATTTGCATGATTATCTTTTAAATCTTCTGTTTCTATTCTTGTTTTCTTGCTTTTGGCGTTGATGGCAGATAATACATGTAAAGCTTATTGAACTTCAAAAACAACCAAACCAGCCATTAATAGCATCAAATAATGAATACCCACCTGGATTTGGATTCCCAACTGCTGCAGCAGCATGGGCCCTTTTCTCTACATTACCCATCTCGGCACGTAATTTTTCCAGCTCCCGGGCCATTAAGACTAAGTTCTTCTCCATCACTTGACCATGCTCATAGTTCTCAGCATACCCCTTCTTATCGTGCTCGATAGCCGCCCTTTTGTCAATACAGTTTTAGATTAAATACTTGCAATTCTATAATAAAATTCAGGCAACTAAGTATTCATAACAGCTGGAAATTGCAGAATCCTCAATGTGCGGAAGTGTGTGCCTGTTTTGAAGAGATGAAGATGATTAAACTCCAAATAGAAAATGCAGGTTTAAGGAAACAGTCATTCCGATATTTAAAAGGTGCAATGCTCCCTCTTCCACCTACGTTCTCACCCTCTCTTTCCCCTGATGTCCCACTCTCCAATCCCTCCCATAATATTTTGTATAAGCAAAGAAGAATCCCTCCTAGAATTTGGTCAATCATAAATCATGGCATTAATACATTTTAAGGAATAATAAGTGTATGACTTAATTGTTTATTGCATTGCACTTTTTGGGTGCGCTCCCGAGTTTTAAAAACGAGAGAAAAGAAAGGAAATGGGAGGAAATTTAATATATTTTTCTTCCTAAAGTTGCTCCCGAGTTTTTTAGGAAGGAACCGGAAGGAAAAGGAAGGAAATTTTTTAAAATTTTCGCTCCTACACAATCCTCCCAAAAGTGGGAGGAATTGGAAGGAAAGAAAATCTTATAAAACAATTTTTTTAGACCTGTTTTACCCCTCAAATATAACTTTCTCTCTTCCTTTCATTAAGGATACAAATGTAATTTAATTTTTTCTTTCATTTTCCTTCCTAAACTCGGGAGCATTTCAATAAGTTATTGAATTCTCTCCCCTCCTCTTCTTTCCCTTCCCATTCTCTCCCCTCCCTTTCTCTTCCCTCCTTTAAAAACTCGGGAGCGGAACCCACCCTTTATGGTTTGATACAAGGAAAATAAGAATTATTAATCCATTAGATGAGTAGACTTCACATGAAAAATGAAGAGCGATAAAGTTACATGAAAGTTTTCAAAATAACAAATGGATTTCGATAAGCTGAAGTGGCACATAAATTCTGAATATCATGACTTCCAATTTCAGACATTTTAAATTAGTTATCAAGCTTGACAAAGGAAAGTTATCTGCTCTATTACCTTGCATGGTGCAACTCCTGTCTCAGAGCCTCAATTTCTGCCGTCACTGCTGGAGTCTGCTGCAAGTTAGCATTAGCTCTGGCCAGATCTTGGGTCATGGCTTGGACCTGAGCTGTAAGGGCTTCCCTTTCTGCAGTTAACTCCTTTATATCAGTACGCACTTGCATAAGGTCAGCACCCATGGCTTCCATCCCACGAAGATCAGCCTCCAGTTTAGCTGACTTGTCGTACAATTCCCTTATCTGCATATCCTTTTCCACTAGGAAAGAACGAGCAGAAAGGTCTGTTTGTTGAAGTTCATGTTGGGCAGCTTCTACTTCCTGCTTAAGTGCTACATGAGTGGCAGCCAACCTCTGATTATCAGCCAAAAAAACTTGAAGATCCTGATGTTGAGCTGCAAGGTGCTCTTCAATAATAGCTGGGTGAGGAGGGAGTTGTCTCGCGCCCATTGCAAACTGTGATTCCCTCAGTTCCTCAATCAACGCAGGGTGGGGTATTGGACCAAGGTTTCTACCAAACGGAGGCTCATGAATAGGAATCAACCCAGGATGAGGGGCACCCTTCATTGGGAGTGGAGGTCCATGATTTCTTCCGGACATTGTTCTGAATATATCTGACTGTACCAAAAATGTGGATTTGTCACTTAATTATTGAACCTGAAGATGTCAAGATGAACATCAAAAGATGAAACTGAGTCCTCAAGATAAGGCACTTAATCCTCGAAGCCCACATGCAAGAAAATCACCAAAAACAATGTAAATGTATTCACAAAGTGATCAGTTAAATCCCATATGAAAGATGCAACGCATTGAAATTGGAAATTCCTTACATCTTTCTATACGTTACAGTTGACGCTTCTCATCGTATAAATAGTTTCATACTACTAGCTATGATTTGTCACACAAGTTTAAAGAGTCGAATATTAACAGGATCTTATCAAAATATATATGTGTGTGTGTGTGTATATGTGTGTATAGTAACTGGGTGGTATCCGATACAGACACAACAACATCCTAAAATGTGAGGACCCAGCCATATAAAGCATAATATATGTGTGTGTGTGTGTGTGTGTATATATATCGATAAGAATGTGTGTATATATATTGTATATATCTATTGAATAACTACAATACAAGATCGTGAATATAAGTACTCCTAAAATTCATAAAAGTATTGTTTAATGTATCTTTTCTAAGTATATACTCCCTCTGCCTCAAAGGAAGAAAAAACTCACACTTCCTATTTCGGTTTACCCCAAAACAGTCCATTTATACAAAGCTACCCCCTCCATCCCCAGAAAAGGGTCTATTTGACAAATCAAACTTTTTATGAAATTTTTGCATTTCCTAAATGGCCGTCTAATTTGTCTTCTCTGCATTGTCACCCTGATTATTTCCTCAATACACCAAATTTGATTAGAGCTTTTCATAAGAATATTTTGGGAAGATCATTTAAGTTTATAATTTATACTCTATCTTTAAGAAGCATGAATCTTTTCTTGAGATAAAAGGAATGGGTACTATGACTCTTTTTCGGAGCGAGTAGATAATTTGGAGTGAAAAGGAAATTATAACTCTCTTTTGGGACCGAGGGAAAACACCATTAGCAGAAATTTAAAGAAGCTAGAAGCAAGTAACAAAGTTAAAAAGTTTAATTTATCAAATGGTACTAGTTTTCTGGGGAATGGATGGAGCATAAATTTGGAACATATAATCAAATATTCAAGTAAATCTGGTAAGTTACAAAGAGCAATATCCTTCTGGGCCACTAGCATAAAACAAAAAACTCCAATTTTGTGTGCTGAATGTATCATTGCACATGCCTAAATTGCAAAAGCAATAACCTACTAGCACATTATTATAACCAAGTAATATGTGTCAATAAGTATGTATGTACAAACTAGTTGATACTTCTAGCTTTATCATGTCACCCCCTAGTCATGATCAGTATCCATACTTGCCTATGCTAAAATATAATTCCAAAATAAGAACAGAAGTGGTTATTAACAGAATCTAGAAAGCACCAACAGCTATCACTAAAAGCTACTCGGTATGCCAACAAAAAGAACAGACATTACACCATGTGAATGGCGGATGTGGTTTCACTCATCCATAGGATACTTTTCTAAGCTTATTTGGTGCTCAAAACCTTGGGAATTTAATGTATTTGTTAGTGTTTTGAAAGTACAGAGGCAGAAGTGCAATTAGGCAGAAAATGAAATTAAGCTGTGTTTTGAAAGTTCAGTGACCAAAGTGCAAAAGAGGGGAAAAGCAGTGACTAAACTGAAAATAAGTAAGGAGCGAGCGCTTCACAATTGGAACAGACGCGCGAACTGTCCAAAAATACAGCGCGAGCGCGCGGCTTGATTTGGGCAACCGCGCTGACGGATTTTGGTTCCGTGTCAGCTCCTAGGCTTTGTAACGGAAAATAGAGACGGATTTTGTGACGGATTCTCTCCTGACTCCGAATTGGAGAAGGTTTTCAGCAGATTTTGGGTTAAATTGGAGTCCAATTAGAAACTCCTTCTCCTCCTACTATATAAAGGACCCCTAGATCATATTTTTGCATGTCTTCTTATCTCTTATCATATATTACAATTTAGATTAGGGTTTTTATTATTTGAAGATTCAAGATTCAAGTTTTTATTATTTGATTTTAATGGCCCTTCACAGCTAAACTATTTGATTTGTGGATTGGGTAAGTAACAATTTGATCTTTATGCTATTGATTTAATTCTTCCTATCTCTCTCTCTCATTCTTGTTCTTCTCAACGTTTTTCATTATTATTCTTAGGCTTCAATTCTATGTTAAGTTACTTTTAGCCATTGAATCTATTTGGGTATAAACAATTGCATTCATATGAATTGTTTGTACAATTGACCATTGTTGAGAGGATTAGATTTAATTGAGAACTTCACGAAAATCAATGAATCTAGGTTCTTATGTTCTTGTGTTCTTAATTGAATCTCTTGAATATTTGTATTGACTTCACGAAATATATAAACAAGATAGAGATATTAGGGTTTTAATGTTATAATCGACTTCACGAAAGATATTAACATCTTAATCCTAGATTTTTGTGAACGGACCCTTGAATGAGATTGAATCCCTTTTGCATGATTTAAATAGCATAAAGTAATAATTGTTATGATCCCCAATACATGAATCCCTTGCTCTCTTGATTTCTTTACTTATTAGTTATTTCTTGATTTTTAGGTTAATAATTCAAACAACTCAAAAACCCCTTGGTTACTTGTTACACTAATAAAATACACTTGTTCCACCATAGTCCATGTGGATTCCACTCTTGCTTTGTGCATATACCACAGTGATAAACTAGTGCACTTGCTAGATAATTATAATTAGAGGGAGATTTCCTCCATTAATGAACAACCTCACAATCATCAATAGATATGCTAGGGGCACAAAATAAAAATCAACAAATATAGTTCACAAAATACTAATTTAGCAATTAGTGGTTGGTGTTTAATCATTAAATGATAGGGCCCTTAGAACCCAATCAACTACTACCAACAAGGATAAGGTGAGCAAATTTTTGGACTTTATTGTGCACCTAGCATTGCTCAATCATCAAATATACTCCCAATTCACCAAAATTGCCAGACCTAAACAAGTACAAGTAACTAACATCTCGAAGAAATCAACCGATAGCAATGATATAAAAACACAACACAAATCCTTGTATATCATAAAGTACAATATAGCAAACATTTATGATTTCCTCTATATACCTTCACAAATTGATGAAACTAACCCACAATGTTACAAAATGCCCACGAATATAAACCTACGCAATCGGAAACAACAACTGATGAATTGAATCAAATTGCAGCTTATAAAGTGACATCGGAAATCAGTTGAGCCCTAATGTTGATTAGTACAATAGCTGAAAAGGATTTACATACATAATCGGGAAACCCTAAAACATCGGGACACTGGAATTCAGAAAGAGTGTTTACCTCTACAAAAATGGAAACCCCTGAGGTAGACGAGGTCCGATGTGAAAGAAAAGAGCGTTGCCTTGACGGGGAGTCCTCGCTAGATGGTGTAAGAACTGGCCCGACTCAAATAATAGTTGCGGCCCGTTGGCGATTATTTGATTGGCCCAGTCATAAAGTTTTTGGACCGTATAACCGGCAGAAGGGTATGACGGTAGGGCCTATTGGGCTTTTCTTCTTGCATGTTTGACGACTCGCACTCGTTTCCATTTACTCCCTCCGTTCAAAAGGGCACAAATTTTCTTTTTGAGCGTCTTTTTTTGAATTTTTGAAAGGACACAATTCAAAAAAAGAAAATTTTTTATTACTTCTTTATTTGTGAGACCCACTTGTCATACTCTCACAATAAATATCCACTAACTTTTTCCTACCCCACTTTCTCTTTCCTACATCACCTTTCACTCACAACATTTATTTCTGAACATACCAAAAGTGTCGAGTTGGGCCAAACGAGTAAAGTCCAATTACAGACAGCCTTGGTCTCCACATTCCCTATAAGGCTGGTCCAATATTAACAAGGCCCAAAGCCCATCTCAAGTATCAGTCGACTAAACCCACGGTCCGACCTATCAAGTCCCGACCTAACTTAGTCCGACCTAATGATCCATATCACAATTCGGGTACGAACCATGCTTCTGCCCAGACCAGTCGGAGTCGACCATTCCATGAGTGGCGACCTCGACCTAATCATCAAGTATCGACTTTGGCGTGTGTTGATGCGCGTGGGTCAATCTTTCCATAACAAAGCATCCCTATAAATCGAGGGACGGTTACAGAGGCACGTTCCTATGCGAACATGCCGCTTGGCTATGATCTCTGGAGGACATGTCGCCTCCCAAAAATACATCACTCTTGCCTATAAATACTTCATCACTACCAAACGGTGAAAGGTAAGCGCCATTTTGTATTACGAGTTCATTATTCAATACATTTTGAGCTTTATACAACTGTTATCTTACTCTCACGCCCGAGCGTCTTCGCCGGAGACACATCCGGCTAGTCGTGGGTTACATTTTTCGAGGTCGAAGCCAGGTGATCGGTCTGCCACGTGGAGGAAGATTGATAAGCACATTTCTGCGGCATCGGTTTGGTTCCATTGCCGGAAACGTGCTTTAAACTTGACCTCGAAAACTCCATCAACCTGCAACAATGGTGACTTCGAGAAGGACATGTATCCGAGGCTTCACTTGGGCATGCAAGTAAACAACAACAACATGAACGCAAATGCTTGAAAACTTGAACTTGCCTCCTCCCCACCAAATCGTTCTCATGGTAGAGCCACACGCTCTACTAGTGTCGATTGACGGAGGATTGCACGACACAAGGAGAGGGAAAAGACATATGGATGGGCAAGGAGTTCCACCTCCTCCAAAACGCCCAGCTTGCTCGGGTTAATGTTGGAAACGGGCGGGTCCCTCCACCAACCCCATGAGCAAGAAGGAGATGATGTTGGAAGCGAGCTCGCATTCTGGCCGACTTGATAGCCGTGGAGGAGGCGGAAACGGTGACATACGCTCGAGAGAGGAGCCCCTACTCGGGTTTCTAATGGGCGACGGGCCGGGAGTGCTAGGCGAAATGAAGGTGTGGGGGCGAGAATGGCGAGGACGGGATAGTTCGGCGAGCTCCTACAATTGTTCATGTGCCGAGTAACGACCTAAGGGCTAGCCTCAGCGAAACGAGGAACGGGAGGCTCAATCGATTTGAGGACTCGTTTAACGGCCAAGCGAAACGGGCATGTCTCTCCGGCGCGAACGCGAGAGATCGGGGATCCCATAGAGACAGGAATGGGCATAGGTCGCTGTGAGAGGGGAAAGGCGCAGTGTCGCCACATGGAGATAACAGGCGCGGGTCGCCGTCTGGCTGGCCGAGAGGCGCGGGTCGCCTCAAAGAAGTAAAGACATAGATCTCCAATAAGATCGAAAGGACCAATTCTCACGGGGACGAAGGAGTAGGCGGGTGACTCCCCCGAAGTGAGGGCCAGAGGTCCAATGCTGCTCCCCCTCCAGGAGATGAAAGACCCGATGCTAGAGAATGGCTATTGATGAAGAAGAAATTCGAACAATGGGAAGAGGAGAAGAAAAAAGAGACGGGAAAGGTTGAACGAATTGATTTTGCTCTTCGACCTTTATCCAAAGAAATCGAGAGATAGTCGACCTCCTCCTACTTTCGAGGTTGCCTCTTACGGAGAAGTACTGCGGGTCGACAAATGCCGGGAGCCACATAGCACATCTGGAAGCCACTATGTGTTTTGTCGCGATGAGGATGACAACATGTGCAAAGCTCTCCTAAGCACACTTCACGGGGCCGCCTTAACTTGGTTCAATGGTTTGGCTTGGTAGTATCACCACTTGGGCATGCTTGAACAAAATTCTTAGACCGCTTCTCATTGCGGGAGCTCGGAAGATAACCGTCAGCGATCTGAATAACTTGGTGCAGGGTAAGAATGAAAGCTCGATGAGCTATTTCACCAAGTTCAAAGAGATGGTTGATAAGATAGAGGAAGACCTCACGAGACAGGGAGGTAATCAATTGCTTCAGAAGTGGTATTTCCTCGAGAAGACATGGACTACGAGCTCACGGTCCGAACGGCCACAACTCGACGGGAGTTGTTTGAAAAGGTGTATAATGTCGCGCTACGGTGAGGAAAGAAAAGAAAGAAAGAAGGGAAAGAGCCCTAAGGTTGAAGTCGGCGATGATAAAAAGGACTCCAGCAAGAACGGGGGAACAATAAAAATGGAAAGAAACGAGAACTAGGGCAACGAGAGAAGGTGCCGAAGCTTTCTACTCCCTGCGGTGAGTCGGGCGAGATTTTGAATGCTTTGTCGAATTGGCTCCTCCGGTCCCGATGAATCCAGGCAACAAGTTCGGGAGGGACAACGGCAAATCTTGCGACTACCACAAAGACACGGTCATCTCACGAGAGGATTGCTTGGGGTTAAAGCGTATCATTCGGAAGAATGGTCGACCGGGGAGACTCGAAGCTTATGTGAAGAGACCTCAGTGGGGGAGGTGGCGACCGGCCGAGGTGGGCAAGGCGAAGGACCTAGAGCGGCTAGAGGCGGAACACAGGGGTCATCAGCGAACAAGCGAGCAACACGGCCATCAAGCACAAGATATTCCGGCTCAATAAGGCCCCACATGTGCCTCAGGAGAGAAGTAAGAGATGAGGTGATCGAGCTTCTACCCCCACGAATTGGCAACTAATATGGCGGCTAGGGAGCAAGTTCTCGTCATCCCGGGTCTCATTGATGGATGTACGACGAGCGGACTCTTAGTCGACACGGGGGCTGCAAGGATATTTTGTTTTACAAAACTTTCAAAGAGATGGAGTCTTAATGACGAACGGTTGGAGAGATATGATGGCGAGGTTGGAGGGCTTCACCAACCACCGAGTTGATGCTAAAGGCCGAGATAGCACTCGACGTCGACCTAGGCCGGCACCCCCTCGGGGTTGTCTCGAAGGTACAATTTATCGTAATTGATGTAAATAGTGACTATGCCGCCATACTTGGAATTCTGGACGGTCGCTCTCGGAATGGTAGCATCAATTCCTCACCGGCGAGTAAAGTTCCCCACACCTGTTTGGAGTGGGTTGCGTACTGAGCACGGCTCGTGCTTATACGGATCATGTTCTAAGAGAAAGAAAGAAAAGGGAGCTAGAGATTGAGGCTGGCGATGGTTACTTGAAGCCGTCTCGGTCGATCACCAAAACTACCCGGCTGTCAACAATCACCGAGCGTGGTAGAGTCGACCTATCGCTCAAATGACGAGGTCATGCTTGAGTCGACACGTCACTCTAACACCACCGAGGTCGATTCGGATGTAGTTATGGTCGATCAAGTCGTCATAGGAGACCTATGCCTCCGGATAGACAATAACTCGGGGGCCACTACCCGGCAAGGTTGTAGACAAGCTTGATGATATGATAGGCTGAGGAGGCCCCACACTTGGGAGGCGAGGAAAGACAAAAGGTCGGGAAATCATAGTGGAGACTCTACAATTCGAGAGATGGACCAGAGCTAGAAGGCGTGGATGAGCTAGAGTCGGTAATCACCAACCCTTCTTACCCCGACCAAAAAATTCAGATTGGGAAGCGGCTATCGGTTGAGGAGCGAGCGAAATCATCGAGCTACTCAAAGAAAGTAATGATGTCTTTGCATGGAGGGTAGAAGACATGAGGGGAATCAAGGAGGAGGTCGTTGTTCACGGGCGGAAGTCAACCCGACCATAAAGCCTAGACCCCAAAAATTGAGAAGCTTTGCTCGCGATAAGGAAGAGGCCATAAAAGCGAGGTACAAAAACTTTTGAGTGCGGGGATAATCAAGGAGGCCACTCATACAACGTGGTTGGCCAACGTGGTCATGGTGAAGAAATCGAATGGCAAATGGCGGATGTGTGTCGACTTCACCACTCTGAACCTTGCATGCCCCGAAAGACGGTTATCCCCTTCCAAGGATAGACAAGCTAGTTGATTCCATTCTTGGTCACTCCACCCTCGGTTTCCTCGACGCTTATTCGGGATACCACCAGATCAAGATGCATGAGGACGACATAGTCGAAGACGGCATTTCGGGCGGTGGAGGCATCTCTTGCTACAATATGATGCCTTTTGGATTGAAGAATGCGGGAGCGACCTATCGAGAGGATGGTGAACAAAGTCTTTGCCTCACGGATTGGTCGAAATATGGAGGCATACGTTGACGACATGGTCATTAAAACTAAGGCAGGGAGTCACGTGGTCGACCTAAAGGAGACATTCGCCAATTTACGAGCAAACGACATGAAGCTCGGCCCGGCAAATGTGTGTTTGGAGTGGCGGCTGGCAAGTTCTTGGGATTCATGGTATCTCAAAGGGGCATAGAAGCTAATCCGAGAGAAGATAAAGGCTTTAGTCGACATGAAGGCTCCCACCAATATCAAAGAGATGCGGCGGCGAACGGAAGGGTAGCGGCTCTTGGTCGCTTCATATCAAAGTCGGCAGAGCGGTCTCTCCCTTCTTCAAAGCATTGAGGGGCAAAAAGTTTTGAATGGACGACCGAATGTCATTCGTCATTCCAACGGCTAAAGGATTACCTCGCTACTCCACCCCTGCTAAGTAGCCCGACCACTTTGGAGAGACTTTGTTTGTATATCTATACGTGGGAGACAAGTCGGTTGCGGCGGTGTTGATTAGAGAGGATGAGGGGCTTGAAGCTTTGTGTACTACATCGACAAAGCTTTATCGGATGTGGAAAGTAGGTATTACAACGGCGAGAAGGTCGCCTACGCTCTAGTCGTGGCTTGAGGAAGGCTGCGAGCTTATTTTCTAGCTCATCCAATCGTGGTTCTTACTAATGCACCTTTGAGAAAGATATTGCACAAGCCTCGAGAGTTCGGGTCGGCGCTCAATTGGTCAATTGCCCTCTGAATTTGACATTGACTATCGACCTCGAAAGGCATTGAAGGCTCAAGCTCTAGGCTGACTTCTTGGTCGAGCTTACGTTCACCAAGGAAGACAACGAGCAACGAGTTCCTAAAGAAAAGCTAAGGGGAAAGAACCGAGAGTCCCAGGTCGTCATTTAGCCTACCCGACGATTTGTTGGAAGGTCTATTCGGACGGGTCGGCGACCAAGAATAGCGATGGAGCTGGAATAGTGTTGATTGAGCCGAGCTGGGACCGTATATGAGGAATCACTAAGGTTCAAGTTTGATGCTTCCAATAACCGAGTGAATACGAGGCCTTGATTGCGGCTATTGAGTACGCCAAGTGCTTCGGAGCAACTAAGATCATGGAAACTTCTTGTGACTCACAATAATTGATAGTCAACCGAGGTCGAGGCGAGTACAAAGTGCTTAGTTCTACTCTCATCAAATCTTGCGACCTGGTGAAGGAGCTAATAAAGGACTTAGAATTGCAGGAGATTCAAAGGATTGGAAGAGAAGATAACGAGCCGGTGATCTCCTTTCGGCTGGCTGCTTCGGATGAGCCACATGACGAGCCCATCTCCTTCCTTGAAAATCCGGCTTATGAGAGGGTAAAAATTCATTGCATAGATGATCCCTCAAGAAATTGGACTCGGGGAGAAGTGTTGGATCGAGGAAATGAAAGCATACCTAGAAAATGGAGAGGCGCCGAGATGACGAGAAGAAGGCTCGAGCTATCAAAAAGAAAGCTCCAAGGTATGTCATTCAAGGAGGCGACCTGTTCAGGAGATCTTATACTCGGCCATTGCTAAAGTGCATCCATCCCCAAGAGGTCGCCCTATTGATACACGAAGTGCATAGTGGAATTTGTGGTGGACACCGGGGGCCGGGACTCTTGGCGACAAGTTAATCACATTGGGATACTGCGGCCACACATGAGAGGCTGACACTCACAACTTTGTTCGGCAATGTGATCAATGCCAAAGGTTTGCCAACCTTCCCCATGTGCCTACAACGAGAGCGAGACTCTGTGATCGCGGCTTGGCCATTTGACATGTGGGGCGTCGACTGATTGGACCCTTCCCTCCCGCCGAGGAAACCGCAAGTATGTGATCGTCGCCATAGATTACTTCACTAAGTGGGTTGAGGCAAAGCCATTAGCTCGCATCACAGAGGAAAATGCTATCAACTTTATTCATGACTTCATTTGGTGTCGGTTTGGTTTTCCTCGAGCTATAGTGTGAAACCAAATGGTTTCACAGTTCTCCCGGACTTTCGAAGCGAGAGATGAAGCGAGTAGGAATCAAACATTGGCAATCTTCTGTCGCCTATCCTCAAGGAAATGGGCAAGGCGAAGCGGCAAATAAACTTGTTCTATCTTCGCTCAAGACTGGACTCGTAGGTTGACGAAACAATTGGTTGGACGAACTCCCCCTTGCTCTTTGGGCAGTTCGTACAACCACTCGGGGGCCTACGGGGGAAACCCCTTTTGCTCTTACGTATGGGTCGAGGCTATGGCACCCGCCGAGCTCGATTCCCATTCGCTAGAGTGACTTTCTTCAATCAAGAGCAAAATGATGCCAATAGATTAATAGACCTGGATCTAGTCGACGAGAAGCGAGTTACCTCCGAATGGTCAATTACAAGCAGCGAACTAAGAGCTATCACGACAAGAGGGTCAAGGCAAGGTCTTTTCAAGTTGGAGATTATGTATTGAGAAAGATTGAGGCAACGGGTAGAAGGACCCAGCAGAACAAGCTATCTCCTAACTGGGAAGGTCCCTATGTAGTCACTCGAGTCGTCAAGGAAGGAACCTACATGATAGCTCATCCTGGAGGTGACGAGTTGAAACATCCTTGGCATGCTACTCACCTCATCAAATACTACTTCTAGTTTTCAATTTCAAAGTTCAAGTTTGTGTTAAAGCTAGTTTCGAATTGATGTAAGCATGATTCCTACTTCAATGAAAAGAGCAGTTTATTCGATCAAACATAGTGTTACATTAATATCAACAAGCTCGACTCTTAGTCAGCTTCGTTCTAACAAGCTCGATTCTTAATCAGCTTTGTTTATTTAACAAGTCCGACTCTTAGTCGACTTTGTTCTAATGAGCTCGACTCTTAGTCAGTTCATCTTAACTCGACTCTTAGTCAGTTCATCTTAGCTCGACTCTTAGTCAGCTTCACCCTAATAGGCTCGACTCTTAGTCAGCTTCGTTCTAACAAGCTCGATTCTAAATCAGCTTTGTTCACTTAACAAGTCCGACTCTTAGTCGACTTCGTTCCAACTAACTCGATTCTTAATCAGTTCAAATGGTATGAACAGGTTCGACTTATGATCAATCTCGTTCACAAAAAAGTTAATCAAGTCTGAGGTCGACTAAACCAACAAGATCAAGTCGCCTCTAGGCTCAAATTGACTCATTTATATTATCTACATCTAGCTCGACATACAATATGGAATGAAAAACATACAACATTCTGAAAACAAAAGTCAGCTATGATAGAGAAGTCTCCCAAAACGGGCTAAGACTTGGACAAAATTAACTTACAAAAATATTTTGCCTCCCAAAAAACTGGGCCAAGGCATTCGTATAATGTTAAAGCAAAAAACAAAAATATTGTTTGGAACTTGTTCATTACAAATCCAATTAAACAATTCAGGAGTCCTGGCCGACATCAGCTTGGTCGTCGCAGCAGCTCGACCCTCTTCCTCTCCTTGTTGCTGAGGGTCTAAAGGTTTACCCGACTCTGAATAAACTTGTTCATCTACTGTCTCCATGGCTTCAGCATCGTCAAGTTCCGCCAAGACCACATCAAAATTTCTATCAAGGACAGGGGGAGCTTCCCACTTCTCACAATGATCTTCTTCATCTTCCTGGGCAATAAAGGCCAAGTCGTTCTCAAGATAGGGAACAAGCGAATGACCTTGGCGAGCTGCCATGTCGTACTGAGACTCAGAAAACCAACGAGCTAATTGCTCGATGGTAACTGTAGCTGAGGGATCCACCAGTGCTCGACGGGCCATGTGCCTTTTCCCAACCTCGAGAAAGTCTTGTGCCCTAGCCACGATGGCATCATAATACTCATCCCCTGCCTTGAACTTCTCAATCGCAGCTTCAGAGGCCTCCTTAGTAGTTTTCTCGATGGCAGCCTTGTGGTCTTCCTGACTTTTCTCTCTCTCAAGTCGATGCTGTTCATGCAACTCGAGCAAGAAGGCATCCTTCTCCTTTAAAAGTTTGTTTATAGTGGCCAGCTCAGTCTTGGCCTTCCCCAGTTCTTTCTTCTCAGCATCCCTCTCAGCCTCCACTTCTTTGAGTTTGGACTCTGCAGCCTCCAGGTCGGACAAAGCCTTGGTCTTCACCGCTTCGTTGGCTTCACACGAATTGTCCAAGTCATTATACTTCTCTTTCCATTCCGCAAGCTCTTGAGCCTTTTTGGAATAATCACGAAGGGCTTGTCTCTCCCTCTCGATGGAGGCCCTCCAAGAGCTCTTGGCTTGCTCAATCATTGTAAGATTCTGCATTTCAAAGAAATGCAAGAAGTGTTAGCTCGTAATTTGAGTGGATCGAGTAAGGGGATAAGCAACTACAGTGAAAGAGAAAATGACAAGTTACCTCACTATGAGCCATCCCAGCACGAGCAGAAAATTCCTCGGGGGTGATCCCCTTGTCAGCGAAGTAAGCTAGGAGATCGACATCTATTGCCCTCCTAACAATCACTTGGCCCAGGCTCATGTCGGGATAGCGACGGCTCAAGCTGTTAAACCCTTCCAGCGGAGGAACATCACTCAGCCTCTTCATCTTTTCATCCAGAGACTCCTTACTGGGAGGAGAGAAGGCTGGTGGAGGCAATTGACTCGAAGACACAGACTTTCCCTTCTCAGATCGGGACCTCTTCTTCGAACTTATAGGACGATCGTCCTCATCTTCCTCCATATCATCTTCATCAACATTGACGACCGCAAAGGGCTAGCCCCCACCATCCCAGCTCCAGAGGTCTCCATATTGGCGTCTTGATTTGGGTCGGAGCTCAGACTTGCCCTGATTGACCTGTGGGAATCATCACCTCCTTCATTGGCATCATTGGATTGGGTGCCGCTTAGCAAAGGGTCTTCCACTCGACCTCTTCCATTGGGATCATTCCAAATGACATCCTTCGGGAGCAAAGTGTTCCTAGTAGCAGCTTCTCTCTCTCTGCTCGCCTTAGCATTGGCAGCCCCATGAGCCCTCTTGGCTTTCCTCTTATCAGAAACCCCAACAATACGCACCATATTCGCTTCTTGTTCGGGAGTTAAAACTACACGACATCAAATCAAGTGTTAGCTCGGCAATTCAAAACAGTTCTACGAGTAAACCATTGACGAGGTAATTGATACAATTCAAAGCAGTTCTATGTACGAATTGAATAACTCTACATACGAGCAGGCAATTTGATAGAGTTGCAATTCGTAATAGTTCTATGTACGAGCTAACTAAGTTCTACATACGAGCAAACAACGGACGATCTAAGAGTTACTTATGCAAGATAACAATGGACGAGCTAATGAATGCAGGTCAAGTAAATCCTTACCACCAACATGCTCTCCGTGGTCTTTGCAGTAATTTTCATTCTTCTGACAAAATTGACAGTTCTCCTTCAACCTACCTAAGGAGTGAGTAACCCAAATTCCCGGATATACCCGGCCTCTCAATACAGAACAAGGGGTTCTACCACTCCATCACTGTGCATCATCCCGGCACTGGATGTAGTTATACTTGGTCGTCCCTAACACCTCCCGGCTAATGGGCCCTTTCGCGACCAACGCGCACAACTTCCTATACAAGGTTTGGTGCCATGGAGGCTCCCGCAGTTTTCCTCGTCAACGTGTCGACTCGCTATTTGGCAAGGGGAACTCCCATCCCACCCTACTCTCTACAACTACCACATAGGAATTCCAGTGCTATGCTTGTTGGGAAGGTTGGCAAACAATTTTGGAGAATTGGGTTTGGAAGGAGTACTAATCCCCAATACGCCTTGTCGAGCTTTGGAGCGAAAAATTCCTTGAAAACTCTCATGCAAGGTTCATGGCCTAGAAACCTACATACCATGGCAAAGCACACTAGTACTCTGCTGAGTGTTGGCCCCAGGCGAAGGGGAAGAGCATCCATGCACTCCAGAAACTCATTGATAAAGGGATCTAAGGGCAACCTCAACCCCGCCTCAAACTGTCCATAAAAGAAAGCCACCCTAGTGGCATCAGTAGTGAAGCTGGTACGGAACTTGGCCATAAAGTCCGCCTTACTAAGGATGGTAATCCTATAATCCAATCTACTTACTTCACAGAAATCATAAACCATGTTGTATCGGGACTCCATGTTTTTCTTTCCTCGAAGAGGCCTACTGGGTATATATCCTCTCTCGTTCTTCCCCGGTACAACGGAGGAGCCAAACGCATCCACAATTCGGGGGCCAGAAGAGGTCGAAGCAGCATTTCCTTCCTGAGTTGTCATATACGTACAAGAAGAAGGAGAAACAGGGAGTCGACTCCTATGATCACATTCGTCGACCTACCTAAGGGCGACCTAAACTCCCCTGGAAAACCTATTCTGTTCCTAAGGAAAGAAGGTTTATGGACATCCCTAACATAAAACAAGGTGATATGGTCAAGCAGTTCATGGAATAAATGAAAAGCGACAACAGTTGAGTCGTCAATCACCACATTCTCAATTTCTCCTACAATGGGCAGCCCTATCTCAGTGTAATTCAACCCCCAACTAGTCAAAATGGAGGCACACTCATCTAAGGACATCACTCTCCACTCACCGTTCACGTTCTTGCATGCCCTACTTAACGTGCAGCAAAGAGCCATACCAAGCTCCCGGTTCACTACTAAAGGTCCTAGCCGTGGCGGAATTTAACACAAAGCGTAAATTAAAGCCCTAAAACAAATATACAAGGGAAATACCTTAATTGATTGAAGAAACGGAGTTCGTTCTCAAGCCGAGAACCGAGTTTAAGTTCTACCGCAATTCCGTGATTGTCGCCAGGAGAAGAAGAGTTTGAAAACGGTAAGAATTCGAATTGGAAAGAAAGACCGAGTATTTCTATTTTCCTAAATTTGGAAGGGGAAAAGAAAATAGAAATTAATTTTCCAAAATTAAAAGTCAAGCGGTTTCCGAGAAGGAGTTCCAAGAGTCGAATTGCAATCATTACTAAAACCGGCGCTCCTTCATCTCCAAACCGTTCATCGCCAACGATCGGGGATGTTGCCACGTCATCATGGTCGACCTACTTCAAAGACTAGCATCGACCTGCGAGTAAAGCAATTTTCGTCAAAGAAATCTTCTTAACTTCCAAGTCGACGAAGTCAACTCGAAAGTTGGGGGCCACTGAACATACCAAAAGTGTCGAGTTGGGCCAAACGAGTAAAGTCCAATTACAGACAGCCTTGGTCTCCACATTCCCTATAAGGCTGGTCCAATATTAACAAGGCCCAAAGCCCATCTCAAGTATCAGTCGACTAAACCCACGGTCCGACCTATCAAGTCCCGACCTAACTTAGTCCGACCTAATGATCCATATCACAATTCGGGTACGAACCATGCTCTGCCCGACAGTCAGGTCGACCATTCCATGAGTGGCGACCTCGACCTAATCATCAAGTATCGACCTGGCATGTGTTGATGCACGTGGGTCAATCTTTCCATAACAGCATCCCTATAAATCAGGGACGGTTACAGGCACGTTCCTATGAACATAACTGCCGCTATGATCTCGGAGGACATGTCGCCTCCCCAAAAATACATCACTCTTGCCTATAAATACTTCATCACTATCAAACGGTGAAAGGTAACTGCCATTTTGTATTCTGAGTTCATTATTCAATACATTTTGAGCTTTATACAACTGTTATCTTACTCTCACGCCCGAGCGTCTTCGCCGGAGACACATCCGGCTAGTCGTGGGTTCTGTTTTCAGGTCAAGAAGCCAGGTGATCAGTCCTGCCACGTGGAGGAAGATTGATAAGCACATTTCCTGCAGCATCAATTTCACTATACACTTCTTTCTTACCTCTCTTTTCTTAATTCTCGTACAAATACAAGAATAAAAAAATACCCTTTCAAACAAAACGGAGGGAGGGAGTATTTCATTTTTGGTACCTACATAACATAAGGGTTATTACTAGACGTGTCCAAGGTTAAGCGTTAACCGGCTAACCGTAAGGTTAATAACCGGATTTTAACCGCCTAAGCAGATTGCTTAACCGTCTAACCGCCTTAACCGCCTAACCGATAACCGTGTAACCGAGGTTAACAAAGGTTAAGAAATTTTTACTCCGGTTAACCGCCGGTTAACCGCCGGTTAATTAACCGGTTAACTTAACCGTTAATTAACCGTCGGTTATTCAAAAAAGTTAAGTTTTCTCTTTATATACTTCCGTTTCTTTTAAATCCGTTAAGTTTTCATTTCTTTAAAAATTCATACCTATTTTTCTATAACTTTTTGCAAAAAATATTAGTCTTAACAACTATTTAAAATAGTTTTATTTATCCAAAAAAAAAAAAAAAGCAGTTCATATACAGTTACATATTTAATGTAAACTGTTAAATATTTAACTGTTTTTTTCAAAAAGTGTTAAAAACTTAACTTTTTATTCAAAAAACTATTAAAAAGTTATTTTTTTTTTAACTTTAGATAAAAATCTGACATTCTTGAAAAAAAAAAAAAATAATTAACCGTTTATTAACCGGGTTAACCGGGTTAACCGGATTAACCGTTAACCGGTTAACCGTAACCGTGACTTAACGGTTAACGGTTAAGTCCGGTTAATGATTTTAACCTTCGTTAACCGCCGATTATTAACCGGTTAACCGCGGTTAATTAACCGTGGTCACGTCTAGTTATTACTAGACGAATCTCATCTCTTTATTTGGCATCACAATCTCGAGCATTAATAATGCAACCCAGCTAAGCTACTGTACAGTCTCTGCACTACTGACCCCAAATCCCTAACTAGTCTAACTGATAGGATTAATATACTCCATTATTGGATTTTAGGTTTAGTTTTAATTTTGTTGTCTGATGTATACTTTAGGATTAATTATTTTAAATATAATTTTAACAACTTTCCCCATCCCACTCATCACAACCCCCGGCCCCCATTCTCCACCTTTTATGGGGTGGAAGGTGGTGGTGGCAGGGGGAGGGAGGAAAAATTGTAAAATTTAATTTTAATATAAATAATTTTTTTATGAGGGGATGGGTAGGGGGTGGTTGATGTAGACGTGTTCATCCGATTATAACCGCCGATTAATGGTTATAACCGGTGGTTAAAAAATCAGTTAAGTCTTAATCGTAACCTAATCGTTAAGCGTGTACTAACGGTTACGGTTATACGGTTAACGGTTATAACCGATTAATACGGTTAATCAAGTTAAAACGGTTAATTGAAGGTCTTTTTTTTCAGATTAGTCCTTTTAACGGAATAGTTAACAGTTTCTGTTAACTTTTGTACTGTATATCCCCTCTTTTTTTTTTTTTTTTTTTTGAATAAAGAATACTATTTGAGGTGTTAGTTATTTGTGAATTTTTTTGGAAAAAGTTATATAAAAAAAGTTAAGAATTTTTAAAGAAATAAAATTTTAACGGAAAGTGTGTTTAACAGATTTTTTTAACAGTATTTATTTTTATTTAATTTTTTTGTTGGTTAAGTAAAGCTATTTGAGAAATATTTATTTTAAAAACAGTTTTTAACATTTTTTTGAAGAAAAAAGTTAACTTTTTAATAGATTTTTAACAGTTTCTGTTAAGCTCTTTAAAAAAGTTAACTTTTTATTATTATTATTATTTTTTGGATAAAGAAGACCATTTTAGACTTTTGTTTACTATATACTTTTTTTGCAAAAAGTTATATAAAAAAAGTTATGAATTTTGAAAGAAATAAACTTTTTTTTTTTTAAAATAAACGAAAGTATATAAAAGAAAAAGGGACGGTACCCTTAAATTTTATTAATTAAAATAAAATTACAAAGAGGTGGACAACCAACCTTACCCTTTTATAATTAAGGGGGGACATTTAGGAGCCTTTACCTCAACCTAACTATTACAATTCAATAAAAATAAACCTAATCTAAAAAATTAAAATTAAAAACTAATCTAATCCTCACTCACTTCCCATAGAGTCATCCACATCGTATTGATATTTTGGGTCAAATGTATCCTCTTCATAAGGCATATCTTGTTCTCTCTTTTCCGATCTAACCAAATCCCCAAGTAATAGTTGATTTTCCAAGTTTTCAACCGTTAGTTGGGAACGTCTTTCATCCAAAACATTTCCTTCAATGCTAAATGCGGATTCGACCGCCACCGTTGACGCGGGAGAAGCTAAGACTTCTTTTGCAATTATAGAGAGTATAGGATAACTTTCATTCCTTCTTGACCACCACTTTAAAACATCAAAATCATTTGGATTATCACTACTTTGATCTCATTCAAAAGTAGTGTTGAAATATGTTTCTAACTCCAAGGAAATGTTTGAGGAAGAAGAAGTCCCTACTCGAGGACCTTTTTTTTTTTGCTATACAAATTAGCAAAAAAATGATACGGATCCGCCTCAACTAAATTACCACCAACATCTTGAGAATAAGTACTTGAGTCAACATTTTGAGAAGGATTTCCATGAATTGCATTATATTCGTTATAAAGAGACACCAAATCATTTTTTGTAGTATCAACAATATTCGACGGAGATTCATGATCACGTCACCTTCGGGGTATAAATTAGTATAATAAAAAGATAAAATGAACGCCAACTCATCTAATTTAACACGGGGATCTAATACTTTTGCAACAAAAAATGAAGACGGAATAGTGGCAAAATATTTAATCCACTTTTGTCTCATGGAAAAAATGCAATCTTTTAAAGCATAGCAATCTTTTAAATTATTAAAACTAGTAACAATTGCAACACATTGCTCAAGAATCAAAATGGAAGTTGGATAATAAACTCCCGATAATGCCAAAGTAGCGGTGTTAAAAATCTTTAGCAATTTACACAAATTAGTGCCTGCATTCCATTGATACGCAAATAAAAGTTGATTATTACTAAGTGTAGGAAAAAAATCAATAAGAAGCTCTTTATACTCAAAACTATCTTTTAACATTTTATAGGTGGAATTCCACCTAGTTGAAACATCGGAAGTAAAATATTTGTCACCAAGATTTTGATTTCTTAAAAACTTAATCCATTTTTTTGTAACACTATTTATTCTAGAAATATATTCAAGAGCCCCTCTAATTGGAAAACATGTTATTCTAATGCATGCAAATCATCTTTAACACATAAATTAATAATATGATATAAACATTTAATATGAAAAAACTTACCACAAATGACAGTTGACAAACTCTAATCAAATCCGATAAACTAGTGGTATTAGCACTAGCATTATCAAAAGAAATAGTAAATATTTTATTCGTAATCTTATATTTAAAAAAAAAAATCCACGCAACTTTGAACAAATTGCTTCGGCGGTATGGGGGGATCAAAATTTTTATATGCAATTAATCTTTTTTGGATAGTCCAAGAATAATCTATCCAATGGCAAGTAACACCTAAATAACTATTTCTTTGCCAATGATCACTCCAACCATCGACACAAATTGAAACTTTGTTTGATAAATTTGATAAAACCTCAATTAAAGTTTTTTGATATGTCAACACCACCTTATGAATATCACGTACGAGAGTCGAACGTGGTACTCTTGAGGCGACGGAATTTAAAGAAAGTCGTATAAATCTTTCATAAAATTCATCATCCGCAAAGTTAAAAGCAAGTCCTTTAACACAAATAAATTTGACCAATTCTTGCCTATAAATGACCTTATTAAATTTAAATAGGACGGAAGACGAACCTTGGGTGGTGGTTGGAGCTAATTGAGTTTGACCACTCGAAATGCCAAGTTTATCGGGATGTTGTGTGCGTGTGTGGGCATAGGCGTTAAGTGACCTATGCCCTCCACCCTTCGTAAATGGGTAGGATTTTGTACAATAGTTACAAGTCGCTCGATAATAGCGGTCGCCATCGGGATCAATTTGCTCTTTTCGAAAATGAATTGTAAAAGTGTCGGAAGTAGACTCTCTAGCGGCACGTGAACGTGGCACCGTTGGCGGTTGTTCTTGTTCTTGTCCCCGAGCACGACCACCTCGAGCTCGGCCTCGGCCTCGGCCGCCCCTACCTCTTCTACCACTTCCAACAACATTTTCATCCACATCTTGCTCATTTTGTGTAAATGGTTTAGCAAAAAATTCGGATTCTTCCTCGTTATGATGGGAGGAAGAACCAACAACTTCCTTGCCTCTTCGAGAAGAAGACATTTTCGTTAGAAAACTGACTGAAATTCGAAAAAAAATGCTAACTTTTATTAAAAAACTAACTGAAAATCTTTAAAAAACTGACTGGAATTTCAAAAACTAACTGAAATTCTGAAAAACTAACTGAAAACGTTAAAAAACTGACTGGAATTTCAAAAAACTAACTGAAATTCTGAAAAACTAACTGAAAACGTTAAAAAACTGATCGAAACTCTAAAAAACTAACTGAAATTCCTAAAAACTAACTGAAAACGTTAAAAAATTGACTGAAATTCTTAAAAACTAACTGAAATTGTTAAAAAACTGACTGGAATTCTCAAAATAGAAAAAAAAATTCGTTAAAAAACTAACTGGGAATTGTAAGAAAACTAACTAAAACTGAAAATTGAATATAACGAGAGTATGAGAGAGGCTTAAGATATTTGAGAGTAGAGAGAGAGATAGTAGAAGTAGAGAAGTAAGGTGAAAATGAAATGGTGGGAGGGAGAGAGGTGATATTTATAGGGTTGTTTTTTAAAAGATTTTTTTTTTTTAAATTGAATGGGGAAATGGGGACTGGGAGCTGGCTGGGGCTGGGCGCTGGGAACTGGGAAGGGAAGGCAGTGGGAGGGCCAGCCATGTGGCCGTTGGAGCCTGGGGAGGGAGGCCAGGTCAGTAGCCGTTGGGAGGGGTCAAACTAGCCGTTGGGGCTAAGGTAGCCGTTGGGGGATTAAATTCAAAATTCAATATCTGGCCGGTTAAGGCGGTTATAACCGCCGATTAGCCGATTTTTAAAATCCTTAACCTTAACCGAACTGGTTAACCGCCGATTTCGATTAAGCCGGTTACAGTTAACCCGGTTGACGATTTTAACCGGTTAGTTGATCGTTTAGTCGGTTTCAGTTAGATTTTGAACACGTCTATGTTGATGTGGGGTGGGTAACATGGGGGTGTATGAAAAGTTAGGTGTGTGTGTGTGTGTGTGTGTGTGTGTGTGTGTTTGTGTTTGTGAATGTGTTATCATTTTCTGGAAAATATTTTATTTAGAAAAAATTCGTAAATCATTTTAGTTAGAAACGTGGGAAAAATATTTTTCGAAAAACATTTTATCCATTTTCTTCTGATGCTTACCAAACACCGTAAAAGTAAAATGAAAAAAATCGTAAAATAGAAAAAACGTTTTACTAAAAACATTTTCCTTCAAACAACAAACGTAGCCTATAAGTGTGATCTTACGGTAGTGTATTTATAATCGTAACTAGACTTCATACTCCTTCCGTCCCATAAAAGGTTACATATTTATTGTTCTGTGCGAAAAATAAGAAATAATGTTATTAAAGTAGGAGTTATGAGTGGGTAGAAGAGAGAAAGTGGGGTAGAGAATAGTAAGTGGATAGTTGTTGTGAGTATGACAAGTGGATCCCATGAATAAAGAAGTATTAAAAAATTTTCTTTTTAGAAAAATACTCCCTCCGTCCCATGTGAATGGACACTTATTTTCTTTTTGGGACGTCCCACGTGAATGGACACTGCCCAAAATGGAAAAGAATATTCACTATTCCCTCCACTCATTCTCTCTCTCCTACTTGCTGACTTTTACACTCTGGCACATTCTCTCTCCTAACTATTTCTCTCACTCATTCTCTCTCCTATTTAATTCTTCATACTCACAAACACCTCCTCCACCTATTTCTCTCTCCTATTTTTCCTTAATTCCCACACCCAAAAAGTTGGTGTTCATTGACATGGGACGGAGGGAGTATGATTTTTAAGTGGACACCCTAAATAACAAAGTGGGTAAGATTTTATGAGACGGAGGGAGTATATAATACAATACTCCCTCCGTCCCATTTCAAGCTTCACTTTTTGTCAAAATGGATGTCCCGTTAAAAGCTTTACCTTTCTTAAAAATGGCAAAGAATCTTTACTATTCCACCCACTAATTCTCTCTCCTATTTCACTATTATACTCACAATACTTTTTAAATTTACTATTTCCTTCACTCATTTTTTTTTTATTTTATTTTTATATTCATAATATTTTTTCTTTTCACCTATTCTTTTAATTTGCGTAATTTAAAAAAAGTGTGAACCAAATGAATGAGACGAGGGAGTACACTACTAGAATATGATTATGTTTCTACCTTTTAAGCTCTGATTTACGTGTCATCACATGCTCTAATAATTATTTCCAAGGTACCTTCTTTCGTTGCCTCATAAATGTATATCATGATTAGGATGTCCCGCAAGGAAATTAAATGCTAATTAATTAATTAGATTAATTAGTATCCGTGCCTTGGAGATGGCCATTATTTTGGGTTGTGGCCCGTGGGCGGCTCATCCGGCCTGTAGTTTGCAATCTGTTTGGCTCGCGTCCGTTTAGTTTGTGGTCCGTTATTTGCTTGGCCCATTTTGTATACGGGATTGGCCTGAACCAAGGAGGTTTGCACGGATCGATCTTTGGCACGCGGATCAGAAGATCTGTTTGATCTGTAACCCGTTGCAATGAGATCCACACGGATGTGTTTGTATAAATGTCTAAAATGTCCTCAAATATATCCGTTAATAAATCCGTTTGAGGGGTATTTTCATCCAATTTATACATAACTGCTCATTTATCAGATTTTTTTTGAGACATAATTATCCCTCCCAACAGCCATATTTAGGGGTAAATTTGGTCCAAAAAAATTTATAATTAGTATAAATAGAAAAGAAAGTCTTATCATTTTTCTCACAAAAAAATTTCAATTCATCATAGAATTCTCTCAAACCCAAATCATCAAATTATTTCAAAGTCGAATAGTATGTTTAGTAGTTAATTTTTTGTGATTACATCGTAAGAGTTGAAGCCTTGAAGGTAATTTTATTGTTTTAATTATTCAATTGTTTACTCGCAAGTTAAATAGTATGTTTAGTAGTTAATTTTTTTTAATCTTCATAAATTTTGAAAATTCCAAAAAAAAAAATACTTTTATTTCAAAAATTACAAAAAATTATAATTGTTACTTTTATTGTTAGTAAATTATTGCCAAAATTATTTAATCATTATAAATTTTTGAAAATTCAAAAAATATTTTTTTAAGTGTTGCATTTTTAATTTTAATTGTTAGGTAATTTATATTGCTTGTTGAACGGAGTAAATGTGACTGGCTAGGTCCAACGTATAAAGCCCAATTATTCAGACATTACTACAGCAACATCATCAAGTGGACCGGCCCAGTTATTTTAAGGCTCGTGGCCCACCAACAAAGGTCAGTCGACCTAGCTCATTGTCTGACCATCATTGATTTCGACCTAGCTTCGTCCGACATACGATTACCTCCTTTTACGAATTCTATCTGGCTATGATACAAAGTCAGGTCGACCTCGATCTACTCAGGCGACCTCGACCTACAGAGACGTACGTCGTCCAAAGACTCTTTCCATAACCACCTCCTACAATCTCGGAGTACGTTATACCGATATTTTCTCCATGATTCACGGGATTCGATACAATCCTACTACAACAATAACTCTTATCAAAGATATAAATACCTCACAACATCCAACGTTACAAGTAATGCCTTATTTACTATTCAATTGATTTCAACACATTCAATTATAGTTTATAAGCAAAACATGTGAAACTTACTCTCACGCCGGAGGGTCTTAACCGGAGACCATCCCGGCTAGTCGCGTGTTCATTGGTTTCAGGTCAAAGGCTAGGAGATCAACCTAATTGCTGAACTAAGGCTGATCAACACGTTCCTTGCAGCATCAGTTTTGTTTCATTGCCAGGAACGAAGCTTATTTGACCTTGAAACTCTAATCAAACCAAAACATGGTTACTGACGGACGTACCGCATCATCCTCCAGTGATCCAACACTCAGTAGAACGTTAAGGAATACCAAAGCAGGAGCTGGGAACGGGACTGCAAATCTTCCTCCTCCTCCACCAGGCAATCCCCCTAGGAGAGCCACCCGCTCCAATAGCGTTGCCGATGGCGCGGGCTTGCAGGATAATAGAAGGCAAAAAAGACATATGCCCGAGCAAGAAGAAGGTCCGCAGCCAAAGCGAATCCAAGTGGGTTGAACAGTTGCAGGCGACAATCCAGGTCCCTCAACTACTCACCTCAATAGGAAGGATTTTATGTTGGAACGGGCTAGATTGCTCTAAAGTTTGTTAAAGGTTCATGAGGAGTTTCTCGACATGCCAGAGTCTCCTAAGGTTGATAGAAGATCTCATCGACCTACTCCTTCGGTCACCTCCCACCAACGAACTAACGGAGGTACTAGACAGAATGGAGGTCCCAGACCGTCGACTGAGCAACCGAGGATCGAGATGCCTCCTCTCTCCCATATCTTCATTGACCCCACAGTCGACCTGAGAGATAGACTAAATCAGCAGAGAGAGCAAGAGGCTGACTCAGTTCAGAGGAGGAGGCTCGCAGCTGATAGGGATCGTCATAGGTCGGCCTCAAGAAGAGAAAGATCGTTGTCCCATCGGGAAAGGAGAGAGGTGACACCCCCACGGAATGACAGGCAGCGGGCCCTCTCTAGAAGAGAGCCTCACAGGGAGGAACGACATAAATCAATCGCTGTCTCACATCAAAGGAGCAACTCGGATGCTAGGGAGCTCCTCGATCTGAAAAGGAGGTTAGACAGGATGGAGGCTGACTGAAAAGAGAATGATGGGAAGGTCGAACGAAACTACAGTACTCTTCGACCGTTGGCCCAGGATTTGCTCGATAAAAGTCCTCATACTGGTTTCAAGCTACCCTCGTTGGACAAATATTCAGGAACGACCAACGCCTTGAACCACATGCAACATTTTGAAGCCACCATGTGCTTGGTCTCCTCCAGGGACAACGTGTTATGCAAAGCGCTGACCAGTACCTTTACTGGTTCAGCGTTGACCTGGTTTTGTGGTTTGACCGATGGTTGTATAACCTCATGGGAGTACATGAGAAAGAAGTTTCTATATCGATTCTACGGCTGGGGCCCGTAAGAAGACATTCACCGACCTGAACAACCTGACTCAAGGTAAACGGAAAAGCACCATGAGTTATTTCACAAGGTTTAAAGAGTTGGTCGACCAAATTGAAGAGGACTTGACAGATAGGGAGGTCATCAATTGCTTTCGAAATGGGGTGTCCTCTCCCAACCTGGACTACGAGCTCCAAATTAGGAGGGCGACTACGAGGCAAGAATTGTTTGAAAGGGACTATGATGTGGCCGTAGCTGAAGAGAGAAAGGAAAAGTAGAATGACAGGGGCTCGAATCATTCTGAAGCTGGAGAGTCTAATAAAGGGGGTCAAGCCAAGACAACGACAACAACAATAAGGGAAAAAAATAGAACGAGGGCAACTGAGAGAGTCCCTGAAAGTTTCACCCCTTTAACTGTGAGTCAGACTGAGATTATGAATACAGTCGACTTGGGCCCACCTGCTCCAATGAATGCCCAAAACAAATTCAGAAGGGACAACAGCAGATATTGTGAGTTCCATAAAGATACAGGGCACACTATCGAGGAATGCATGAGTCTGAAACGGATCATCCAGAAGTGGGTTGATAGTGAAAGGCTGGATAGGTTTGTGAAAAGAGCTCGACCTACCGGAGGCGAGCGAGCTGAAGGTATAATACTAGAACCGAGGCAGTTGAGGTTGAATTTGGGGGTGATTTCTGAAGAAACAAGCAACACCGCCCTAAAATACAAGATTTTTCAGCTCAACATGGCTCCCTACGTGCCTTCAAGGAGCTGTATCCCGGACGAGATTATCAGCTTCCACCCTACGAGCTGGCTACCAACATGACTGCTAGAGGGAAAATCTTGGTGATTCCAGGGTTGATTGAAGAATTCACGTCGAGTAGGATACTAGTAGACACGGGGGCCTGCAAAGGCATCCTCTACTACAAAACTTTCTTAAGTATGGGGCTAACAGATGCTAGACTGTTGTCTTACGCAGGTCGACTAGAGGGATTCACCAATCACATGGTGGATGCCAAGGGGCAGATCGAGCTAGAAGTAGACATCGAACAGCATCCGTTGAGGACAGTGGCAAAGGTAACTTGTATAGTTATTGACGTGATTAGTGATTACTATGATATTCTTGGTATCCATGTGCACGTCGCTCTTGGAATGGTTCCATCAATCCCTCATCAGAGGGTCAAATTCCCTACTTTGTCAGAAGTGGGGTGCGTTCTTAGCAATTCCATAGCTTACTTGGATCACGTCCTAAAATCCAAAAATAAGAGAGAGCTAGAGATTGATACTCCGAAAGCGAGTTGGAAGCTCTCCAAATCAGTCACCACCACCTCAAAGACAATCTACAATCACCTGTGTAGAAAAGGCGACCTATCCCTCACATGACCATGTCATGACTGAGCCGACACGTCCCTCCCAAAACACTATGGTAAACAGATACAGTTATGGTCGATCAAGTCATCATATGCGACCTAAGCCTCCAGATCAACCACAATTCGGGGGCCACCAGTGGGGAAATTGCAGCTGAGTTGGATGATATGATCGTCAAAGAAGCTCCACACTTGGAGGCTAAAGATAGAAATAGGGTGCGAGAGATCATTGTTGAAACCGTACAATTCAGAGATGGTCCTAAGCTAGAGCCAGTTGACGAGCTGAAAGAAATAGCTGCAAATCCTTCCTACCCCGAGCAACTCATCAGAATAGGGAGACAGTTGTCACCTGAAGAAAGGGCAGAAATAGTCGAGCTGTTGAAAGAAAGCATGGACGTCTTTGCCTGGCAAATAGAGGACATAAGGGGGATAAAGGAAGAAGTCGATGTGCATCATTTGGGGGTCAACCCCACCATCAAATTCAAAGAGCAAAGGCTGATGATTTTTGCTCATGACAAAGAAGAGGCCATCAAGCTAGAGGTAAACAAACTTCTTAGTGCAGGTATCATCAAGGAGGCATCCTATACCACCTGGCTAGCAAACGTGGTGATGGTAAAGAAAGCAAATGGCAAATAGAGGATGTGCGTCGACTTCACCGACCTAACGTAGCTTGCCCTAAAGACAGCTATCCTCTACCAAGGATTGACAAGTTGGTCGACTCTATAGCCGGACATGCCACATTGATCTTCCTCGATGCTTACTCAGGTTACCACCAAATCAAGATGCACGAGGACGACATAGAAAAAACTGCCTTCCAAGCTGCTGAAGGTACATACTGCTACGTCATGATGCCCTTCAGGCTGAAGAACGCTGGAGCGACCTATCAAAGGATGGTTAACAAGGTCTTTGCAAATTAGATTGGCCGAAACATGGAGGCCTACATCGACGATATGGTTATAAAAACAAAGGTCGAACGTCATGTAGTCGACCTAATAGAAACATTCGCCAATCTGCGAGCAAATGACATGAAGTTGAATCCTAGCAAGTACATGTTTAGAGTGGCAGCCGACAAGTTCTTGGGATTTATGGTGTTGCAGAGGGGCATTGAAGCCAAACCAGAAAAAATAAAAGCTTTGGTTGAGATGCAGGAGCCGACCTACATTAAGGAGGTACAATGACTAAATGGTAGAGTGGCAGCTCTAGGTCGCTTTATAGCAAAATCGGCAAAGAGATCTCTCCCCTTCTTCAAAACATTGAGGGGGACGAAAATTTTTGAGTGGACGACCGAATGCTCATCGTCGTTCCAGCAACTCAAAGAGTACCTAGCCTCTCCCCCTTTGCTGAGTAGCCCGATCATGGGAGAAAACTTGTTCGTATATCTATTTGTCGGGGATCTAGCTGTGGCTGCAGTGTTAGTCAGAGTTCGACATAGAGTACATGCCTCGAAAGGCATTAAAAGCTCAACCTTTGGCAGACTTCTTGGTCGAGCTTACGTTCACCAAGTAAGAAATCAGAGAAAGCACCCCAAAGGAAATTGTGAAGGGGAAGGAACAATCAAGCCGACCAGTAATAAGTTTGCCCGACGATTGCTGGAAGGTCTATTCAGATGGGTCTGCGACCAAGAATGTAAGCGGAGCTGGAATCATTTTGATCGAGCCTGTGACATGTAAAGTATTTGAAGAGGCTCTGAGGTTCAAGTTCGAGGCTTCCAACAACCAGGCCGAGTATGAGGCCTTGATCACTGCTATTGAATATGCCAAGTGCTTTGGGGCGACCAAAGTCATTGCCTATTGTGACTCTCAGCTGATCATGAACCAGGTCAAGGGAGAATATGAGGTGCTCAATCCTATTCTAGTCAAATATTGCGAGCTGATAAAAAGGTTGGTCCAAGACTTGGAATTATGGGAAATTCAAAGAGTAGGTTGTGAAGATAACGAGTTGGCCGACCTACTCTCCAAGTTGGCCACATTAGACGAGCAGCATGGAGATCCAATCTCCTACTTAGAGCATCCATCATACGAAAGAGTGCAGGTTCAATGCTCGGTTGACAGCTCTAAGTGTTGGATCGATGAGATAAAGGCCTACATAGAAACAGGCGAGCTACCTAATGACGAACAGGAAGCTAATGCAATCAAGAAAAAGTCCCCAAGGTTTGTCATACACGGAGATGCATTATTCAGGAGGTCGTTCGTAAAACCGTTACTAAGGTATGTTCATCCAATAGAAGTTACCCAACTTTTACATGAAGTTCATTGTGGGGTATGTGGTGGACACCCGGGAACCAGAACTTTGGCGGACAAACTACTTACGTTAGGATACTATTGACCTCACTTAAGGGAGGATGCTCGAGAATTTGTTCAGAAATGTGACAAGTGCCAGAAGTATGCCAACCTACCAAGACGGCCTACAACCGAGCAAACTCCAGTGGTCGTTACTTGGCCATTTAGTATGTGGGGGGAGATTTGATTGGACCCTTCCCACCCGCCCGTGGAAACTGTAAGTACGTGATCGTAGCCATTGACTACTTCACCAAGTGGATCGAAGCCAAGCCTCTAGCCAAGATTATTGAGGAAAACACCATCAATATTATCCACGACTACATCTGGTGTCGTTTTGGAGTACCTCATACAATCGTGTTGGATAACGGGCTACAGTTCTCAACTGGGTTTGAAACAAAAATGTACAGATTGGGAGTCAAGCATTGGAAGTCGTCAGTCGCCTATCCTCAAGGAAACGGGCAAGCAGAAGCGGCGAACAAACTTGTCTTATCACCACTAAAGACGGGCTTAGTGGGTCGAGCTGTCAGATGGTTGGACGAACTGCCCCTTGCTCTTTGGACAGTTCGCACAACCACTCGGGGGCCTTCAGGAGAAACCCCATTTGCCCTTACTTTTGGGTCGGAGGCCATGGCACCTGCCGAGCTACGAGTTCCTACAGCTAGAGTGGTTTTCTTTGATCATGATCAGAACACTTCCAACAGATTGCTTGACCTGCACTTGCTTGAAGAGACCCGAACAACTGCCCAACTCAGAATGGTGAATTTACAAACAGAAAACTAAGGGCTACCACGAAAAAAAGGTCAAGAATAGGTCATTCAAAGTGGGGGACTACGTTCTATGGAAAATCGAGGTGACTGGTAGAAAGGCAGAACAAAACAAGTTATCTCCTAACTAGGAAGGTCCTTACATCGTTGTAAGTGCTCCAATTTGAGCTTGTTAGAATTTTCGTTAGAAAATTAACGAAAGTTATAACATTTCTAACAATTCCTAACAATCCTAACTTTTCTAACAAAGTGAGGGTAAAATGGGCATTGTTATTTAAGGTTAAACCTTAAAAAAGAACCTCAAAAAGAAAAACAAAAGAAGAAAACCATAAATAGAAATGCTGGAAACATAAACTGGCTGCTTAATTTGAATTTCAAAAAGAAATATTCCTCTTGTCCAAAGCTGGAGCTGCATTTAATGAACAAAGGCACGCCGAGGGTTCCCATCCGCGCGGATGAGTTTGTCATCTCGGGAGGGCTATAAATTGAGCCCTCCAAATACAAAAATAGGGAGCCACAACACATTTTGCACCGAACCTCCGGCGAAATATAGAGAGAAAACAAAGTGAGAATTCACTTGAATTGTCACCATTTTCTCTCCAATCTTTCCCAATTCATACTCATCCACTCACTCTCATATTAAAGCCCTAAACACTCATACATACAAGCCAAACACTCAAGAACACAAGGAAGATTGGTAAACCCTCCTTCTCCTAACCCTAAATCTCAACCATGCATGCATTTGCAAACTACAAAATGTAGTTCTTTCATCTTCTTGCTCTAGATCTAAGAAGATCACCATGGAAGACCATCTCCATGGATGATCTTCTACAAAGATCAAAATTATTTTCAAGTTCTCTTACTTTCTTGCAAAGAAAACTCATTTTCAAAACCCTAAAAATCATTTTCAAGCATAAAATCTCATTTTCAAAGGATAAAAATCCCCTTCCCAAGCAAATGAAATGCTTAGTCCTAATGTACCCCAATGATGGTTTGGTATAGTTGATTCACCACTAAAATGTCTAGTGATCACTAACCAAAATCTAGGGAAATGGGGACAAGCATGGATGCAAAACCCCCTTTAAAATCATATTCTCCTTCTTGGGAAGTTGCTGTCCAGTAGCAATTTTCCCAGACCTCAGTCCATTATTTTAATTTTTGGACACAGATGAACTTGGAATTTGGTGTTGACTACAAAACACTTTTTGTAGCCAACATCCAGAGCTTTCCAGACATATTTTTACTTTATTTTTTGGGTGAGTAAAACTCCTCTTTTCAAATTTTCTTTCAGAGGCTAGTTCATCAGCTTCTGGGAATCCAGATCTCATATCTGAGGTTTCCAGAAGGTTTTGACCACTCAAATCTTCTCCAAAATGGAAAATTCCTTCGCACAAATCTTATTTAAGGTGTCTAGAACAACTTTAATTCTCTGAGTTTATCCAGATTATGAAGTTTTAAGACCCTTGAATCCATTTCAAAATCAAAGGTCCACTGCCTTTTTCATTCTGGCAGAAGTGGCTCTCAACTTCAAAAGGTCTTTTGAGTACCAAATCTCAATCCAAAAATCTTCCAAAAAATCATGGGATCAGTTTAAAGTCTTAAAAAGATATCCCAATTTTTACTTTTCTGAGTTTCAAAGTATTTTGGCCAAAACACACACACACACACACACACAAATGATTTTCAGCTTGGAAGACTCGTTTTACGAGGCATTCCGGGTGCACACTAACGTCCTTCCCGGCGTGTAACATGACCTCCGAACCTAAATCACTGATCTCGGGCTTTTTTCAAAGTTTTGGCCCTCAAAATTAAAATGGCGTGGCGACTCCGTTTCGTTGATTTTTTCAAACAAAAATGGGAAAATTTTCGATACATCACACACATTCATCACAGTGGCGACTCCGCTGGGGACTAAGTTTTTTTTTTTTAAAAAAATGGTATTTGGTATATTGGTGGAAACCATTAAACTTCCCGTTATCGCCTCCTAACACGAGTCGGGGATAAATTGTGGTCTAACAATCCCACGTACCGGTATCACCGTTTTCAAAAAAAAAGCTTTTGAGGGTCAAGCTTCCATCCCGGCTTTGAAAATCATTTGTGTGTGTTGATTTTTGCACATTTTTCGTGTTGTTTTGGCCGCCTCGGAGAAAGTCAAAATTTTGACTGTCGGAATAATGTCCCTAACTATCGGAATTTTCGTGCTTATGTGCTCATTAAATTTCAAAAAAAAATTTAAAAAAAAAAAAGGATTTTCAAAAAAAAAAAAGAAAATTTTCAAAAAAAAATCATGCATCATATTTTTAAGACACATAAGAAAAAAAAATCTCTATTTTACTCAGAAAAAGAATATAGACTGCTTGCACACTACGCGCACGTGACCGTACACTGCACACTACGTCCTTAACCCGGGGAAATCCTTGTCTCAGTCCGTTTGGTCTTATTACGCCTCTCGGATGAGCACAGGACTACCCAAACATCCCATGGAGCCTCGTGTCGACCATGCACTTGTCCGTGACACACTTTGTCCGAGACCCGGTTGGTTTTTAGTCCGGTCTCGTGTCATGCCCCGTCCGTGTATAGACCTTTCCTTTCAAGCCTTTGTCGGCATACCGACTCAATATCTTTCGGGACCCTAATCGCCGAAGTTCTCGCCGGTTTTCCGCCGCAGACTTTGACCAAGATATTGACCGGCGCCTTGACTTCGGCTCGACCGGCACAAATTATACACTCGACTCCCAAAGATTGACACCGAGTCATCAAGGATTAATGAATATTCCATGCCTAATTACGGCTTAACCGACGACAAGTCAAGATCAATTGTGGACGCTTATCAGTCCAAATCATGTCGACTTTTCGTCGAGCCCCTGGACATGATCTTGACTTTTGACGTCTTCTTTGTCAGTAATTTACATCGAATGCTCGTTAAGACTCGATTACCCGCCAGACTTTTAGGATCGTTTTCTTTCGGTCGGTGGGACCCGCTTGCCCTATAGGACCCTCGCCCGGGCCGTCCCACCCCGGGAGGTCGAAATACGGTGGAATACGAGGGGCTTATAGACGTAGTGACGTGGGCCCACCGATCCAGATCCAGAGTAGTTTGCGAAAAAGAAGAGCAATCTTTTCCAACCGATTAGGTTAATAAAACATGTTTTAAGTAAACGTGAACAAATAACCGCATGTTGCATGAGCCAAAAGCCCAAACACCTACCCTCCTTCCATTCCTGCCACATCTCGAACCTTCGTGTCCTTTCCCCCGCAGCCTCCGCACAAAGCTTGGTTTCGGCACCGGGTCACCGTTTGACGTTGGGAAGAGTCAAGCGCGTCGTCCGCCTTCACCGTTTGTTCCGACTCCGGGTTTCGTAATGTCCGCACGCCCGGTAATGATGGGGATAACGTTGCTCCGTCCTCCAAAATCCCTCGCATGCACTCGCATTGGATCCAGCTTGGTAGAACAGATGAGACTTCGACATGAGGCTCAAATTGATGACCTACCGGGGGTAGTCGCAAGTCATGGCTTGACTATCGTCTCAATTCCGATGGCACTTTTACCGCAAAGAAGGAAGAGGGTTCTCCTCCTCTTCTTAATAGTCCCTGATACATCAAGAATGCTACCCCAAGATTCCTATGTTTCCACCGCCGGACTCCCGCCCGCCGACTTACTGTGGCAACCGGCCCCCAAACAAGTAGCCGTGGACGAAAGAGTTCGGTATACTATCGCTTGTCCCCTCTCAAAGTGATGATCCCACAAATATCAGCCCGAGTGATGAAAATCGTGGAACAAGCTTGAAGAAATATGGTCGCCCATCAAAGCCCCGGAAGAACGCTGTAATGCAAACAGGCCCGGATTGAAGAGGCCACACGCCACTTCGGGACCTTAACAATATCCCAACCGACCGGGGCTACCCCGAAGGACAAACATATGCCCGTTCCCCGGACCTCAATATCTCTCATTATCCGGCGGAGTCCAATCACTCGCTACCGATGAGCCCAGCAGCCAGCATCCCCCGACCAGCCCACCCAAAGTCATTCCAAAGACCGCCAACTCCGAGGCTCCCAAATCCGCCACCACCCGTAGAACACATTTGGTGGGATATTTGTGATCGTCCCGATTGCCTTGAAAGGGACTATCAGATCGGATACACGAGGACCGTCCTCCTAAGAAAAAGAAAATTTCCTCCCAAAGAAAATTAAAGGAGAGATTCGAGGCCGGTGATAACAAAGGTGGGAACGCTCGGGGAGCCATCTCGGGGATTTGATTATTATGTACTCTACTCCCGCCTTCCCCAAAGCAAAAAGGGGTAAAAGAGCGTAAAAGTCTTGCCAACAACGGAATTGAGGCCTTCGGATACCGTCAGAGTACCGCAGACGAAGTCCAACCCCTCGGGGTCGCCCAAGGTTCGCTTTGTCCAGCTCCCGAGTATACACCGATGAAGAAAAACCGACGCCAATCTGGGCGCTCCCACTCAATCAACATGTTGACTGGAGATGGCAACCGCCACAAAAGGCATCGCATAACCTGTGGGCTTCGGCAAAGGCTCTACCTCGCAAGAAAAAGGCACGAAGTGACCGGCTTGATGACTCTCTATCCCGAGACAAGGACCAAATCTATGATCCTCACCTATATGGGAGTATGATCACCTTGGCGATGAAGATTTGCCAAGAGATGTCTCCCAACACAATGAAGCTTTGACATCACCATTCGGCTCAACACCATATCACTCCCCGGGGTATTAGTGGACAATGGATCATCGGTAAACGTCCTTCCCTCGCATGACGAGGGCCCTCCGCATAAATGAAAGGCGTGTGATCCCATCTACCCGGATCGTCAAGGCCTACGACGGTTCGTCTCGTCCCATTCTGGGGACAGTGACTCGAACTCCGGTACGAAACCCAAATGGTGCCCGCAAAGTTCCATGTAATGGATATCCCTCCGAGTTCACGTCTACTAGTGGCGCCCTTGGTTGCATCACATGAAAGCCATAGCCTCCACTCTCCACCAATGCGTCAAATTCATCAACCGACAGGGAGACCTTGAAGTCATAAGGGGTGACAGCTTTCCTCATAGGGAACGAAGCCGAAACAATAGCCAAGAATGCCCACAGCCAAACACCGGGCTACATCCTTCAAGAGGCAAGTCTCGCCAAAGCATCCTTTGGAATCCAAACATGCCAACTATGTCAACACACTCAAGCGAGCGTACTCCGAAGAAGTTCGATTCATCAAATTTAATTGCTATTTCCAACACTTGGAGGCGTATCGGAAGGAAACGCCGAACACCGCCATGATACAGTGCACACAAGTCTCCGGTCCTCAATCACAGATTTGTCGCATTCTCGCAAACCCATTCTTTGCCTCGCCAAAGCGAGGAGATTTTCATGATAAAAGTCGACAAACACCGACGTACTCGCCGAATCTATGAACGTCGTGTGGACGACGTCCTCCTTGCCGAACTACCCGCCAAGCCTTTCCGCTCGAGTATGGGACATGAGATTTTTCTAGCAAGACACCGAGACGCACACGCCCTTACATCCGGATTGAGCGGTCGATTGTGACGAAACGGAAATCCCTGTGATTGAGGAAGATCCCTACATCCACATGCTCGCCTTTCGCACGCCAAACACAATTGATTCTCGGTTCGTACAAAGAGATAATAGCAACGACCGAAGAGGGAGCACAGAGACCATGCCTTTCCCGAGTTGTGAAGCCACCGACGCCGATGCCGCTAAAGAATTGGGAAACTCTCTCATGCCCGTCCGCGACCAAAGAGGAAATGATCACCAAGCTTGGATTGGTCCCCCGTCCTTTCGTGTCAACCTTTGTAAAGTCCTCCGAGTCTCTCATTGCTGAAGTTCGAGTCTCTCGAGTCGTCCGATGGCCTTACGCCTGAAGACTACGAGTCTGTAGCGAACGTTGTATTCCCCTTCGTCTTCAATGAAATGATGAACCTTTCTGAGTATCCCTTAATTGCAACTTTAACTAATGATGAATTAACTAATAATCTAAAAACAAGCTTAATAACGATTCACTAGATGAAGAGGCGTACACATTAAATGAACAATATATCAAAGAAATCTTTAAGCAAAGTTGTCCTGAAAGAGGAAAATCGAGCCCAAGCCGCCGAAGAGATTTTGACGAGTGTGAATTTGGGAACTGCGGAAGAGCCTAAAGAGACGCAAATTGGTAGTTTCTTCGAAGGGACCGAAAGGGATGCCCTAATTGAGCCGCTAAAAGAATTTGTGGATGTGTTCGCATGGTCCTATAAAGATATGCCAGCCTCGATCCTTCCATAGTTGAGCACCGAATACCACTCGACCTTAAGTCAAACCGTAAAACAAGCTAAGAAGAATTAAGCCCGAATGGTCCCTACAAGTGAAAGAGGAAATAGAAAAGATGCTCGAGCAGTTTCATCGTGGTCATTGAATACCCAACATGGCCAGTCCAACATAGTGACGGTGACCAAGGCCAACGGAAAAATCCGATGTCGCGTAGACTTCGTGGATCTCGAACAAAGCTACCCAAAAGACGATTTCCTCGCCAAACATCGACATTTTGGTAGATTCCACGGCCAACCATGAAGTCAAATCCTTCGCCGACGGTTTTGCCGGCTACAACCAAATCAAAATGGCGTAAGAAGATCAAGCCAAAACAGCCTTCACAACCCCTCGGGGCACATACTACACCTGGCCATGCCATTCGACTAAAGAATGCCGGGGCTACGTACCAAAGGGCGCCACATACTGCTCCATGACATGATCCACAAAGAAATTGGAGGTCTATGTGGACGACATGATAATACATTCCAGAGGATCGATGGCCGCACTTTGTTGATTTGAGAAAATTCTTCGCCGCCTCCGAGACCACAAAGCATGAGACCGAATCCAGCCCAAGTGCACTTTCGGTGTAAGACGAGGTAAGGTGCTAGGATATATGGTGACGTAACGGGGAATCGAAGTAGATCCCCGTAAAATCAAGGCGATAGTTGAAATGAAGCCACCCCGACACCGACAAGTGAAATCCTTCATGGGAAGATCGCAATACATAAGCCGCTTTCAGAATCACCGACCTCGATCTCGCGAGCCGATCTTTCAAGTTGATGAAGAAAATGCCTACACGTAATGGACCCTTAATGTCGCCTTGCCTTTGAACGTATTAAGGCATACCTTGTGAATCCCCCGATTCTCTCGCCCACCACATCGGCAAAAGCCACTCTTGCTATATCTAACCTGTCACGGATACAAAGAATTGGGGCTATGCTAGCTCAAGAGAAGAAAGATTCCAAAGTCGAAAACGCCATCTATTTCGTAGCGTAAAGCTCCAAGGAAGCGAACTCACTACTCGCTTGCAGAAGACTTGCGCAGTTTGGTCGTCGGGTAGTGGGAAAGTTGAAACACTACATGCGCCTCACCCGATACATCTTGTCTCAAGAATAGACCCCATCAAATATCTCGTTCGACAAGCCTTCCATCTCCATGAGGTTGGCAAAATGGTCGTTCTTTTTGGCCGAATATGACATCACTTATGTTTCAAGGAAATCCGTAAAAGGACGCATAATGGCGTAACATCCGGCCGATTTCCCAAGTGATGAGTCCCGAGGACTCGAACCTCAATTTCCCGATGATGGAATCTTCGCTCTAGAAGGAGAAAATCGCCGGCAACTCTTCTTCGACGGGGCGTCAAACAAAAGGGGGAACGGGATAGGAATGCTTCGGTCGATCCTACCGACGAACACACCCCCATAGCGCAAGGCCGAACTTCGAAGTCACCAACAACGCCGCCGAATATGAAGCTTGCATAGCCGGGTTGGAAGCCGCCCTTGAAAGAAATATCAAGGAATTGGAGGTGTATGGTGACTCGCCTCATCATCAATCGTGTCTCTAACAAATGGAAGACCGTGGATCCGGGTTTGCGTAAGTATCATGCTTACATGGAAGAACTAGTGGCTCAATTCAAAGAAATCGCCTTTCATTACTCGCCAAGAGACCGAAACAGTTCGCAGCATGCTCAAGCTACACTAGCCTCTCTTGTCGAAATACCCGAAGGAAAGTCTCGTTAAACCATTCGTAGCCTGGGAGAAGAGAAAACCCCGCCTATTGCTTCAAATTGAAGCGGAAGCCGAACCGATCAATGATCCCCGGTACACTCGCATTTACCAAGCATTCGAAGGATGGCGAGGCCTCTTTCAAAAATGAAGATGGGGAATATAAAGAAGGAATCAAAGCGAAAAGTCTCTCACTCAAACGGCTCGCCTCCCATTATGTTCTTTGGGAAACATGTTATACAAAAGCGTTATCAAGGCCCCTCCCCGCGATGTATCGCAAACAAGAGGCTACCGAACTCATGAAAGAAATACATGGTGGTACTCGCGGCCCTCACATGAATGCTCGAGCTCGATGCAAATCATACCGAGAATGGGGTATTTTTGGATCTCCATGGAAGCCGATCGCATCCAGCTTTGTCAAAAGCCGCGACAAATGCCGCCGATACTCAAATCTTAATCACTTGGCCTCCTCACGAGTTATACCGCATGACAACCCTCGCCTTTCGTCACTTGGGGAATTGATGTCATAGGCAAAATCACACCATCAGCAAGAACGCCACGAAGTTCGCCCCGGTAGCCGTGGATTATTTCACCAAGTGGGTCAAGCCAAGTCCTACAAAATCCTCAACTCAAAGAAAGTTGCCCTCTTCATCAAAGAAAACATCATGTGCGTATACGGGTTGCCACCAAATCATTTCGTATAATGGATCCCACTTCGAAGGGGAATGTGAAAAACAGTCCGGCGGAATTCCGAATAACCCGTCACAAGTCATCTCCCTACAGCCCCAAAACCAACGGAGCCGTCGAGGCAAAGAAACAAGACTCGAAAATATCATCCGGAAAATGGCCGTCCAAGGCGTAGATTGGCCCGAGAAGTTACACCCGGCACTCGGGGCTACGTAACACGCCGAACGGCAACCGGGGAAACACCTTTGCCCTCACATACGGAATGGAAGCCGTACTCCCAATCGAGCCGGAAATACCTCGCTCCGTATACCGTTGGAAAGCCGTATCAACGAGGTCGAATGGCTCCGCAGTCGCCATGACGAACCGGCCCTACTAGACGAACGCCGACCGAAGGCCATGGAACACATCCGGCCTACCAAGGAAGAATGGCTAGAGCCTTCGACAAGAAAGTAAAGCATCGGAGATCCGAGAAGGTGATCTCGCTCTAAAAGAAAAGCCCCCACCCGTATCAACCCCTCGGCAAATGGGAGCCCGTATGGGTCGGGCCATATGTCGTCCGTAAGATCTTCTCCTGAGGAGCCATGCAACTTGCGCACCTCGACGGAATCCCTTTCAGACACCCAAAGAATGGTGACAAGCCGCGCAGATACTACGCGTAAAAAAAAAAAAAAAAAGAGTGCTAAAAGAGTAATACCCAACTAGGTTGAAAACCCGAGAAGGGCGGCCTAGGTAAAAAACAGGTTGCACCAAAAAAACAAAAAACAAAAAAAAAAAAAAAAAACAAAAAAAAAAAAACAAAAAAAAAAACAAAAAAAAAAAAAAATCAAAGTTGAACTACGAAGACCCGAGCTCCTCAAAATGAGGGGAACGTAGGCAAATGGAAACGGTTCGGTCTAAAGCACAAATAAAAGCCATACTTTGGCATCAATACAATTGATCGTAATTATGAAAGCTGTCTCGAAAAACTCTAAAGCAATTCAAATATTCATTACAAGTTAAAAGCTCTTTGACGAGTCTAAGCCCGATTCATTCCTACAACCGGCAACCTCGCTAAAAGAAAACTAAGATACATAATCAAACTAATGTGTCTCGCCATGACAAGAAAGGGATACTGAAACCTCGTGAGTCACTCCAAGCCACTGCATCGGCCTCTCCCCTCTTCTTCCCCTTCGAGTCTTCTTTTTCTCGAACAGAAAATGTCGTGTTCCTCCTACCAAGCTCGGTATAGGAACAGGATCTATCAAACCAGCCTCCGTCGTGGCCTTAGTAGCCCTAGCGTCATCCCTCATCTCCCCGTAGCCTAGCCGGTAGCATAGGAGCCCTCCTCTCCTCGTCTCTTGACGTAAGCCTCATAATCGGTCACGCCGTCTCCGCTCCCCGTCATGAGGGCTGGCCCTCGCCTCGGCCCTCCTCCTCTCGTAAACAATGTGTCCTCCGCACCCACAATGGCCTCACGCCGTCTCAAAATAGCCACCCGAGTCTCTCCTGCATGCCTCTCATACCAATCCAGTACCAAGTGGTCGTGAACACCGGTCTCTGACGCTCGAGAATAACCCGAGGAGGAAAGGCATCATACCTCCATGCTCGGGAAAGAAATGGAAACACCGAGGGATCATCCATAGAAACAGAGCCACCACCCCGGTGGCTATATCATCAAAGCCCTCCAAAGGAACCTCGCTCCAAGCCAAACCGTCTCGTAACTAAAGCCGGAATATAGAAGCCGGATCGAGAAAGCCCCTAAGCATGACCACGGAGACCCATCCTCAAGCACTCGCGAGTCTCCACCCGCCAATGAGGCACCGACCATCTCGATATCTTCTCGCCCGGCGACCCGCCATCCAACGCTCCCACGAGCCCCGATCATCAAAATCTACATCAACACCTCTCCCGGCAAAAGTCCAAGGCTTCGATCATATCGAGGTTTCCGAAGAACCCCCAAACGCTCCATCGCCCAATGTGGTCAAGAGAAACGGGCTGCCCCCGTGCATATACCGTCTTCCGGTAGCTAACTATCAAGAGCATGAAAAGTCTCCCGTAATCAAAGGAACGACATCTCTCGCCTGTGCGACAAAGTGAACGACAACATCCAAAGAAAGACCGATGGCAAATCCCAAAGGAATAGACCATGAACAGGTGCCAAACATACAAAGTGCAAAGGCATCCCAATAGGCATCATCCACCAAGCCTAGGCCCCTAAATCTATCGGGAAGACCGAAATATCGAAATGATCGGGACCACGGATCATACCTTGCGCTTTCCTCCGGGGAAAGATGAAGGAGGACGCACACCGTCAACAAAAGAAGCCCCTCCCGGCAAAGGAACCGCTATCTCTTCCACCTCCTGACCTCCAAGCAAGGCCCGAAATTCTTCCACGCCGGAACAATCTCGTTGAAGGAAAGGCAAAAGACATGCCTTCTAGTGTCCCAAAAATGAGGAAGAAGCCCTCAAAAGCTCATAATCCGGAATCAATTCCTCGAGAGACCATAAGCACTTCACCTTGTACCTTTCTTCAAAGAAGGACCTCCTCTCATGCATAATCTCCTGGACCAATCCTTGAACTTGTTGAAGAATGACATTCGGGGATTCTGGGACAATTTTGATGGAGCTTTTCTAAAGTTTTCCATGGTTTTTCTCTTTCTCCCCGAAAATGGCTGTTTGGACCGGGAGGTTGAAGAGGATATTTGAATTTGAAATAAAGCGAGACCAGACCAAGCAAAATTAAAGGACAATGTCGATGCACCCCTATCCGCGCGGATAGGTTGCTTTCCATCGAAAAATCTCGCAATACCCAAGCCGCTACACCAAAAGAGGAATATTCCGTCCCTTGCTCGAAACCCGTGCAAAAAAAAACCTCCCCAAACCAAATTATACCAAACACCCGCAAAAAAAAAAAACCAAGGCTCATGCAACACTGCATTCATACTGCATTGCATTCATAAAATAAAATCCTAAATTATTACATTCCAAAAAAAAAGAGTATGCAAAAAAAAAAAAAACAAACAAACATCAATAAAATCCTAAATTATTACATCCAAAAAAACAAAAAGAAAAAAACATGTTCATAAGCTGTACAAGTCCTAAATCTCCAAATCTCAATCTCAAATCTCAAAAAAATCAATCGGAGTCTCCAAGCGCCCGATGTCTCCCCTCGGCCCCTCTTGCGACTCGGGCCCGCCTCCTCAGAGCCCCGAAAATCTCGGCTCGAATCGTCCTCGTCTCCGTAAAGAGGCTCATCAGACCAACCGGCACGCTCCGATAGGGCAAGCCGAGATCCGCGAAAAATCGTATCCGAAGGTGAAGGCGTTTGACTCCCGGACGTACGAAGACGACCCGCCATGCCGCCATACGTGTCCTCGCCCGTGTGGATCCCCGAGAATGACGTGATCCGAAGGCAACACCGCGCGGGATCAAGGAGAGGAGACAGAGGAGTCTCGAAGAAGTCTCCGAGCGAATAGGGAAGCCTCCCGTCCGACAGCGCCGGCCGTGGTCGCCTCGCTCTAGCCTCGAGGAGCCCCGCAAGCGACCATCCTCCCGATGAATCTCTTGGCTCCCGATCACTTGGCTTCGTCGCCTTCTCGACGACCACCTCCGAAAACCGCACAAAAGCAAAAGCGTCAAAAAAAGGAAGTGATGCTAAAGATGATGAAACAAAAGAAAGAAAGGAAGGGGAAAAGGTAAAGCCATACCTTCATACTCCTGACGAGGCCGGAAAGCTCGTGGAAGCCGCAGGCCGAGGGATTCGCACCCTCAATCGGACTCCCATCCCGGGATATAGGAAAATCCGTCCGAGGGTACCGCGGATCCCAAGCCCCTCCCTATCCGTAACCCGAGGCATCCTCGCCTCCTCAAGACGAATGTCGCATATGGCTCAATCGCCACGAAACCGAGAAGTGCCGGCACGGCTAATCATCCTGTGTCACGGACCGATCGCCGGGTGCATCATATCGGCGGGAGGCTCCACCGGTGTCCTCAAAGGCGAGTTCACGCCATGCCGGCGCGTCACCCTCTCTCCCGCATAATATGCATCGCAGTCGACCTCTCGTAATCCTCCGCCGCACGCCCAAATCTCGCCGCCTTCGCCGCGCCACTCGAAGCGATCCTGTGGGAAGAATATCATCCCCTCATCCGTCTCGGCCTCCGTCAAAGGAAGGCAATCCGCGCACTCGAGAGTCGTACGCCCTCGGAGCTTATCTTCTCCCGGCATGCTGGGACCAAGACCGCATGGCCGGATACGCCCGACGTACCCGCCGGCCGCCGCCACATCGTGACGTGGAAAACTCCAACGCCCATACCGCGAAAGGTAAAAATCCAATCAATCCAAAGGCAAAAGAAAAGTGCGTGCTCAAAAAAAGAGGGAAAGCAAAAAGAGAGCTTATACCTCCGTGGCAAACTCAAAGCAAGATAGCTCACAGCCTCTTCCGCCGTACCTATCAAGAGCAAAATAAAGCTCGCCACCCGGCCTCTCCCCACGAGACATCTCCGACCGTCTCCATGTCCTCCAAGGACCTCAACAAGGCAAAGACCGCCGTCCCTCAAAGATGTCCAAAGAGCGTGCTCGAAAAGCAAAACCACAAGAAGGCCTCTAGGCAACTGACGGCCGCCTATCCTCTCCTCCCCACCCTCGTAGCTCGCTATGGTCTCCACAATCTTACCTCGTAGACCACTTCCAAGATACTCCATCCCCATCCCCTTTTGGGAATAGGGAAAATCCCGTAAGAGCTCGCAGACAAGATCGCTTATAGCCGTAGCCATCCCGCCACTCAATGCCGTTGGCCCATTAAAGGACAGCCCGTAATCGCAAAGATATCGGAGGGGCGTAACCGTAGCCTCGCCCGTAAGAAGTGAAAGGTGTGGGTCGCGCCCCACCAATGCCGCGCCGTAGCAAACATCAAGCCCTTGCTCTTAGGGAACTTGACCACCCCCTCAAGCACTCAACGAACTCCCAAAGCCCCGTCTCAACAACAACTGTCTCTGACTCGGCAAGAAAGCTCCTCGGCCCGCATCCGAGCTTCTGCCGATCCCACAAGTCAACCACTTGACTCCACCGATCCTCGAAGTCTTCATTTTGTTCACCGCTCCGTCACAAAACGTAGTTGTTTCCGCCCCGTAATAAAAAAAAAAAAAAGAGAGAGAAAATGTTAAAAAAAAAAAAAAAAAAAAAAAATTTGCATTTGCATTTACACACAAAAAAAAAAGAAAGAAAAGCATACACACGCATTTAAAAAAAAAAAAAAAATCTTTTTTTTCGAAGCAAAGATAACAAAGATACAATGAGACATAGCCTCATTTTTCGC